>VZTO01004559.1:0-81534 GCA_013400615.1 Syrrhaptes paradoxus | reverse complement strand
TGACCAAAGTCATATGATAACAGCAAAAGTTTTAGTATTTTTTCCCACCGACATACACCCAGGTTTGGCATAAGTAAGTTTCTGTCAGCAACAAAATAAGATTACTTGTGAATTTCACTGAAAAGAAGTTGATTTCTAAGAGTAGATTGTTTTTTAGAGAGTAGCTTTCTGTTTGGAAGTGCAAAAAAACCTAAACAAGTTTAGGCTGGAGAAGTGTGTTTGGTTCTTTTAAATCCTAAAAATACAACACATATTGAGAATCTTACATAGCTTGGTCATATCCTTTTCCTTACTTTTGTATTCAGTTGCAAATCTCTTGTGGTATGAGTCACATCTCTGTAAAAGCATGCATACAGTAGTCAGCAGAATCCCCTGATTGTATTAATGCACCAGAAAGAAAAACTTTTTTGTTCCTAAAGTCACCTTAAAAAAGAGGGGTCAAGGGTCATCAGAAATTAACCAAAGTCCATTAAAAGTAAATAGTCGTTTGCAATTAATGTAGGTATGAGATGTGGAAAGAGTAGCTGATTGGAATGCTGGTGTTCTAAATCAAGAGTCTCAAAAATAAGAGGGCTGAGCTGGCAAATGGCAGCCCTGCTGTAACTGAAATGTACTGTCTTGCTATATTTAAAGACAATACCTCAACAGTTAAGTATTAGAACATTTTAAGTGAGATAAATAAGCATAAGACACAGGCAAATATCCTTGGTTATTTAATCATCCTGAAAGCAGTGTGGAAGTGTGAGGGTGAGTTCAAAGGTCAAACTCTTCTTTCAGCTTCTCGCAAAGAAAAGCAAGCTTAGCCCATTTTACCTTAGGGGAGGGGGGGCTGTTCTTTCCATATGCCAGCGGTAGTTACAGCATTTCATAACACAGGAAGGAGGGAGTGTATTTACATATACAGTGTATGGAATCTTTTACTAGGACAATGAATTCCAAATCAAGATTCAGGTCAGAAAGAGTTGGGACAACAGAAAGTCCCAAAGAACAAAGGGAAGTTAAAATTTACTTAACATTTCCCCAGAGCTTCTTAATTACAAACTCCCAGATTTTTGTAACTAAAAGTTTATTGTAATCATCGTTTTGAAAGTCTAAGCAAAACCCACAGTTCCCTTTTAAAATTATTTCCCCCATCACAGTAATAACTTAGCACTTTGTTCATATAAAATGATATTAATCTATCAACATAGTTCTAAATTAAAATACAGCAGTAAGGGGAAGATACATTCTGAAGATTAGAAATAAATGCTCAAAAAGGAATTTTTTGCATGTGATCTAATGAAAGAGGAAACCAAAATGCACTAACCTTTTGTGTAAGACAGTCTGATAAAAGGTGCTAAAGTTTATTATCTTCCTCCCTCTAGCCCCTACCCTAAATCTTGCTCTCCCCCCCACTACCACAACAACAACAAAACAAAAACCAAAACCCATTATTCACTTAAAATGAAGAAAAAAAGGGGAAAAAAATCCTCTAATCCAAAGCCTGTAAGCCATTCTCTAAAGACTACTTAATATGAAACTTTGTTTACAAGATACAAATATAGCCTTCTTACCACATTCAAAACCAGAAAACATCCACTTATTTAAAGAAATGGGGTTTTTTTTCTATTTTGATCAACAAGGACATAGGTACTCATTTTAAATTTAAATCCTGCCCCAACAGTGCCATCTGAATGTTTTAAATTCATATATGATATGCACTGTTTAAGAATGTTTAAACAAAGGAAGTAGGAAAAGCCTCAAAATACACAGCAAAACTTAATGGCTTCAATTTTCAAATATCTACTGATTGCAGCATGGCAAAATTATTCTCTTACACTTACAGCCAGTCTTTAGAAAGAATAAGTGCAGTCAGTGTAGTAATTCGTCCCACTGGAAATTCTGTATAAAACATCTACCTAAAATAAACAAGGCTTCGCAGCAAGAGTCGTCAGTTGCCATTAAGGACACACCTTAAAGTTCTTACCACACAGTAACTAAACAAGTACAAACTAGTGGTGACTGTTTGCTACTTTTGTCTGAAAAGTTAATGAGATCAATTCACTCCTCGGTATCAGATCCTAAGATAATTTTCTGAAAAATGCAAAAGAGACAAACAACCCCCAAAACACGAATATCCAGGATTTGAGTGTGTGATGTTTTATCAGAATGCCTAAGGTTCTTGTAAACACGAATATAAATATTAACATTTAAACCTGACACCACATAATACTAAAAGGTAAAATGCTTAACTGCTAAGAATACTAGTGCTCTGGTACTGGAAGGCAGCTGTTGTTCCCCTGCCTTTTCTTTTGTTGTGCTTAATCTCATGTCAAGTCATTCAACCAACTCCAAAGCGATGAAGACATAATTGAACAACCTTAACTAAAAACTGATCTACTGTTCTTACATAGCTATATATACCGTTTAACGATTCCAAAAGGCTAACATATGAAAAAAGAATCTATAGAATTTAAATCAGCAACTCTGGTGCATGCAGAAGAGTTGCTTGGCTCTAGGCCAAGCCAATCAATAATCACTGTAATAACCATGCTTCTAAAGTTATTTGTTTTTAATATTCATCATCCTTAAAACTTAAAGGCAAAACTTGAAAACTCATACTGATTTCAAGAACGAGCTGTGAGATACAAAATACAAGTATTTTGCACAGAATTGCAATATTGCTCATTAAAAAAAAATGTTACAGAAAGATTAGTGATCACAAAGCCACATTCCTGCTACAGATCTTAAAATATTGACTCAGTTACAGAACTACTAAAGGGGAAGAAAAAAAAACCCTCCTCCACCCTTTCCCCTCTTCCCTCCCCCTCTGCCAAAGAATGCAGTTTATCCTACTTATTTGAAACTGTCCCTTTATATTATCCAAGGAAACGCTTAAACCTTAGTGTGGACATCACAAATTAAAGTATTAGTCGTATTCCCAAACCTACAGTTATTAAGAGCTCCTAAGAGCAATAAAACATGGCGTTAAAGCATTTGCAAGCCATTGTCATAGCACTGTGCTCTGATACCTTTGCAGACACAAAACCAGCCCCCACCAACCAGCAAAGCATGTAAGCATTGGTCAGCAAGTCAATGCCTGCTATTCAACTTGTAGTTAGGCGTTTTATTTCTGTGTCTTCCAGATCATATCACTCCTGCATTTCAGGGCCTAATAAAATGTGAAGAATGATATGCTCCCTCTCTCTCCTTGCATCTGAAACTGCCTTATTTCCCTCTCTTCTTTTTCACACATTCTTACAAAAACTTCCCTTTTCATATACTTCTATAAGAAAGCATTTCACTGCATCTACTTCAGTTCCTATTTCTATTTTCGATTTTCACTAGATCCTTCTGCAACTGCCTCCCCCTCAAACCCACTGGTAGAAACTGATGTAGTTTTAAAGCTCTCAAGGTCATTTCAGAAATAATAAAAAAAAATGTTGTTGCCTTAAAAAACCTTTAAACACACAAAACCCTAAACTAAACCCTTTTCAAATTCAAACGCCTTTCATCAGCAGATCAATAACCCAACATAAAGATTTTTGTCCACCACCATTTCAAAACTATTATACTTCAATTCAAATACTTACTGGGAGTCACACAGCACATTTTATGGGATGGCTCATTAGAGTACATACAGACCTTACTTTGGCTGCAGGTTTTCTGTGTGGGAAACAAACAAATAAAAAAAAAAAACAACCCACACCCAGAAACATAAAGTCCAGTGGGTATCACGGAACAGGAATGAAATCCAATCTCTAGATATTCTAGAATTTTATTGTCCTCGCTTGGCAATGTCTTTTGTTGCTCAAGAAGTCTGTTGAGGCTTATTTATTTATTTTTTAAACTTCCTATTCCCCTTACAAAAAAAANAAAAAAAAAAAAAAAAAAAAAAAAGAGAGAGAAACACGATGCCAAAGAAATTACCAGGAAGGGTTTAGAAGACAAATGTAAACGAAACAAAAAACTGGCAAAACGGATCAATAAACTTTTCATTAACCACCACCCCCCCCCCCTTCGCTCCATGAGCCACTTACTACAAATCCTTCTTCCAGGAACATCTTTGACTCACAAAGAAATAGCCTCTTCCCGCTCCACCCCCCCACCGGCAGAAAGCCCCCCCAAACCTGGGGCTCGGCGCCTGTAGCACATTTAAAAGCGAACACCAGGTATACAATGGAAGTTTGAGACACCTACTTGCGGGGGCAGCAGGGGAGGGAGAGGCGATCCCGGGCAGAAGGAAATCAGGGACAGCGAGAACTTTACGGTGGGCGGGCGGAGGGAAGGGCTCCTCTCTGTCTCTCCGCCGCCTCTCGCACCCCTGCTGCCCGCGGGCGCTGCGGGCCGGCCCGGGGGGGCGGCGGGAGGGGCTCGGTACCTGCTGCCGCTCCGCCGCGGAGGGGGCGAGGCCGACGCGGCCCGAGGGGGGCTGGTGCCGCACACCTGGCCCCCCCACTCCCGGCCCTTCCTCAATCCCAGCCCCCCGGGAGCCGTGTCCCCCCCACACACCTGCCCGCCCTTCCTCCTCCTCTCCCCCAGGGGCGGTCAGTGCTCCTCGCCAGCCTCCCAAACACGGACACCACGGGGAGGGGGCGGCCCTGCTCTGAGGGGGGGGCCTTCCCTGAGCGCCCCCTCCTCACAATGGGGGTGCACCCCCCTCATCCCCTCACAACGTCCCGGCAGGCAGCTGAAGCCCCCCCCCGCGGTCAATCACACAACCAGCCCCTCGGGCACAGACCGCCCCCAGGGGAAGGGGCTGCGCCTCCCGCAGGTGCCCCCTGGGAGGGGGAGGAGGAGCAGAGCGGGGGGGTACCAGAGCCCCCTGGAAGTTGACCGCCAGCCCTCCCTCACCTGTGCCTGAGCCGCCTCCTCGGCCGGCATCCTGAGGCGGGGGCAGAGGGAGGAGGGAGCGGGGCAGCCGCCCGCGGTGCCGCCGGAGCCCGGACGCGGCGGCGCTGGCGCTCGGGGCACTGTTTGTAAACCGCTCCCGCCGCGGCTGTTGCCCGGGCAGCCCCTGCCTGCGGCCACGCCCCGCCGCACGCAGGCCCCGCCCCCATGGGCGCAGGCCACGCCTCCCCCGGCGGGGCGGGCGGCCCGTGAGGCGCGGCCCCGGCGTTAAAGAACGTGCCCCGGAGCGGGCGGGGGGCGCGGCCCGAGGCCTGCTGCCGGTGGGCCCGGGAGTGCTGTGGGGTGGCTGGGCCGGGGCCTGCCCGGCGGTGAGGCGGCGAATGTTCCCTTTGTGCCGCCGCGGTGTGAAGGGGGACGTGCGGGATCCCCGGCGGTGCGCGGGCCGGGCCCTCGGCGGTCTTTGTGTGTTGTGATTCCGGGAGATGGGGCGATGGTTATCTCCCTGAATAACAAAACGCGGCGAAGGACAGTTCTGTAAAGCCTGGTATCGCCCTGACATCAAGCGCGCACCCGGCAGGGGCCGGGGCCATTACGGGCCAGATCGGTCTGGGCTGTTGTATAGCCTGCTCTTTGCAAATGTAAATAAAACCCATGCACCTCCTGAGTGCTGCCCATCGCTTTCCTTGGGGGGATCGTTGAGGGGTCAGACGGCCCCAGCCGCGTCCCCCTGTCCTGCTGCGGGAGCCCCCCTGGGCTCTGATGCTCCGGAGGAGTTCGCTGGGTAAATGCAGCCCAGGAGCATGGCAGCGTGCTGGCGACATCGCCCAAAAAAAAGGCCAAGGCCTCAAATATTTGCAGACAGTGCCCAAAGAAAAGGCCAAGGATTCGTACATTTTACATTTCTTTTGGCAGCCGTAAGCACTCAGCTGTTGTGTCAGGCATACATCTCCAGAGGTACGGACTCTACAGTGATTTAAACGCAGCAGACAAAGGCTTACAGTATTTTTTAAAGTATTCCACTTGGAACTGAGGAGATTTTTAGGAGTTAAAAAGCTCCTCATCTTACAGATCGCATTTAGGAGTTAAATGTAATACTGTTAGCAAAGTGCTTCATCTCTGCTGGGCTCTGAGGTAGCACCTTCTTTGAGTAAATAGGATAAAAAAAGAGGTGAGTTGCCACGTGGACTCTCCTCTTGTTTTTCCCCCAAAGACACACTGAGACCTGTTAAAGTCAGTTTAGTTTACATCAGTAGGTTTAGATCACACCCAGGGGCTTATTTGCTTCAATATAAAAATCATCCTGCCTGAATGGAGGACATTTCTAAAATAATTGCAACTAAAATGATGTGGGTGTTTTTTAATGTGCTTTTTAAGGTTTTCTCAAAATGTTCTCCAGGTTTAAAATGAGCAACACTACTCAGGTTGAAATTTAGGTCACTTATATGGCAAATAAAGATTAATCAAAACCATTACAGAATGTGGTAATATACTTACTCACCAGGTAATTCTGGAAGATGAAATATCTTTATTGGCAAATTTGAATCTTGCCTCACAGACTAACTTGAAACAGCATTCTTTTCATGAAAAGAAGGTCAAAACTGATAAGGCCAAACATTTAAAATATTAAAAACACTTTTTTTTTTAAGACCTGGCCCTTCAACTAGTGATATAGGTAGGTGGTGCATCCTTACTAGTTTCCTGAAAGTTAACAAACCTCTGTGTGAATCAGCTGTGGGAACCCAGACCACAGGGTTTTGCCTTAGTCTGCTTCTTTACAGGTTTTCAGACGTTAGGCTTCAGTCCTCCTGCTGCTCTGAATGGTTGGAGAGTTTTGACTTGATACAGGAGGAAACTGATGTAGGGCTTGTTGCACAATGAGCAACTTCAGTTGTTTTTTCAAGTGTGATTTTTTTGCAGTATTATGTATCCAAGCGAGTTGTTTATACATGCACACAAAATATTCCACTGTATTGCAAGAGCTTCACATTTCTTTGGAACTTGCTGCACGCTAATTTGTACTATGTGACCAAACCTGATCCCACAAACACTCCCAAGTTTAAGCATAGGAGTCGGCCAGTACACTTCAGTGGGACTCTATGTAAGTATCGATTATCTATGAATGGCAGGAACAAAGAAGAATGTCGCTGGAAATGGGTGTGGGAGTTACCAGTTTTGCTACACCCATGAACCACATGACTCTTAAAAATCATGACTATTAAAAAATTATTCCTTTTATTGTTTTCTGCTTTTAGCATTTTGAAAGATCTTACATTGAAGAGTTACAAACAAACTTCAGGGCCCACAAACTTTTAAAAATATTCAGCTTTAGCTTTTGCTCTTAACAATGTCTCCTAAAAGACTTGCAGAGTCAGGTTTTGCAATATTTCTTGTTCTCATGACATTCCAAAACCCATTACTTTTCCTCCCCCCTTTCATTTTTTACCCCTTTTTAAGGATTGTACTTTTTCAGGTGAAATATACTGACCTTCTACATCACAAGGGGCGTTCCACTGGAGCCAGCACCCTGGATGCCTGCAAACATGGTTTAACAGAGAGCATAGAAGCTGTATGCTTTTTCTCCACTGAGACAAGGTACCTTTGTGGAAAACATAAGAAAATAAAAAGGACTTTCAGGAAAAAAACACAGGCTCAGAATATGTTAAATTTTTTCTGCTTTTTTCCTTTTTTCCTCAAAACACATTATACAATATCATATTACATGACCGAAATGAAGACATCCAATTTATTATCACAGATTGGCCACAATGACCTCTGTGATTTATGCTTATGGCGCTGGAAATGTTTGATATGAGGCAAGGGCCAACTTGTAAAAATAAATCTTTTATTTTCTTCTCCCTCTGTTTTGCCTTGTGTTGAGTACATTTGCTGCCTTTCTGGAGAAGCTTCAGGAATGCATGTATTATATATGAAGTAAAAACTTCTACCACAAATGCACAGGAAAGACTGACAGCCCTGTGTTTACTGTTCTGCACTATATGTTACTACACAGTCTTGCAATATTAAACCTAGCCCGAAACTAGACTTTGGAACCAGGCAGCATGCCCAAAATAGTGATAATCTCCTCCATAACAACAGAAGAAAATAAAATAACATTGCCAAAAGCTGAGAAGTTTAGTTTCAGTCCCCAAACTCCTAATGTACTTACATTTATAAGTTCATGTACAATTACATTATGTACATTTACATTATGTAAAAATCCATACTGAAAGTCTTGCAAACTGGTTCAAGTCCTGCTCTTCTGCATAGTGCACATGAGAAAACCGTCGCTGTCAGAGAGAAGGAAAACAGAGCTGCTCAGGCAAGGGGAAGCCTTCGCCTAAATTTAAAGTCTTTCCAGTTAGTGGGGATGTTTGTCTCAAACAACTGGCCCGAGCAGCAAAATACTCAGTCTGTACCTGGCAGCAGGAGATCAGCCAACTTTCATTCTTCTGCACAGGGACTCTCTCATTTTAGATTCATGTTTAGGCAGCTATTAAATCTGGCCCATCGTGTGGTTAAGGCACAAATGGGATTTAGGGCATCTGGGCTCAGTCCCAGCTCTGCCACAGACTTCCTGCGTGATCTTGGGCAAAGCTTCTCACAGGGCTCACAAAATTTGGCAGTTTTTTGTTTAGTGGGGTTTTTTTTTGGTTTTTTTTTTAAGCTCCTGCTCTAGCAGTCAAGTCATTACATGAAATTCTCCATTCGCTGGCATGAATAGATAAATAAAGTAAATACACAGTGTTGTAGCTTTTAAGGAGATAAGCCTGAAACCACAATCAGAGTGTAACCTAATGGCTCAAAGTTAGAGAACAAATTTTAGAAGTTCTTTTTAAAAGGGGTGTCTGGGCCACGCGTTGGAATAGAAAATTCTAGTGTCTTCATTTCTGCACAACAATTTCTATTTGTCAAATCAAGATCATTTTGCTTCTCTGCTTACAAAACTGTTTATAAATTTTGCAATATTCAGATGAGACTGAGAATAGAAAATAAACAGGATCTCTTATGAGAAAGCTTTATCAGTGCTTTGCGGCATGTTTTTGAATTTCCCCTTTGCACAAATTACTTCTTTCAGCATTATTTCAGCAACGAGCAAAAGAAAATCCCATCGTGTCAGATGATTCTCCTGTTTGTGCCCCTGCAGAAGCACACGCAGCGGCGTGTTTACAGGAAACGCCTGCTGCAGAGGCACTCTGCTAGTTAGGCTCAGATTTGACTGCCCTGCTCACATGATTAGATTTACTAAATGAAGACACAGATGAGACGGTGATGAGAAAGCTGCAAGCAATCAGGTTCTTGCAACATCAGATAATCCATGAAGCGATGTTGTGCAGTAACCATGCAGAAGCTCCCCGCGCCCTCCCCCCCAAGAATGTGCCTGGCTGTTGCATTAGTAACTATCTCCTCAGCCCAGATTCAGTTACCAGGCTCCCTCTCATCAACAGGTTCTCTCTCTTTTTTTTTTTTTTTTCCCTTCTTCTTTCCCCTCCTCTTTGCATTCTAGACCAAAGTACTGCATTCTTTAAAAATGCATTCGTAGGTATTTTTATGCTCTGCTAAAACGTGAAGGTTTAGTTACTTTCTAAGCAGCACGTTTAACACAGAACAGTTTATTTTTATAATGAGAAAGAAATTGCAGGGTTTTTCTTTCACTGTTTTATACATCCTGTCTGTATAAACTCATAGATTTCAAATCCTGCGAGGCACGTTGACAGTACAGCTATTGCAGATTTTCTATTTGACCTTGATTTTGTTTTGTTTTCGCTGCGTATGAACTTTAACAGACTTGAAGCATGACATGTCTCTTCTTTTTACTTATCACAGTACATGCAGGGTAGGAAAAGACATGTAAACAGAAGCTTGTTCAATAGCATGTACATTTCTTAAAGAAAACACATCACTTTCTCAGAGCTCATTTTGCCCAACCTACAGTTTTGTTCCTGTACTTTGTTCTGCAAATGGATCCTTTTCGAAATGACGGCACAGCGCGATGTGGATGTTCTCTTTTCTTATAACTGGTGGGGTGAGAGGTCTGGGGGATCTTGCTGTTATTTATTCAAGCACACGATAGTTGTTTGATAGGGGAGGTAACAATAGCAGTAACAGCACCGTTGTTGCTACCAGGGTGATAGAAAGAATAAAGATTTGCACGGAGAAGTGATATCTCTCGTTAGATGTAGTTGGGAGAGGGAGAAGAGCTTTCAGGCACGCAAGCCCTTCCTCAGGGCTGAAAACTGAAACAAACTTCAAGCATGTGTGTCTTTGTGCTGTGCAGCAAACAAATACACTGGTGAAATATAAATGATGTAAAAAAGGCTGCTTGAGAAGATAAACAAACTGAAGATAGCAAAGTCATACCCTCTGCCCAGAACAGCTCAGTTATCAGCACCAGAGGCCCTAAACTTTTGTTGTAACTTTCCCAGTTGTCCTTCCCAGTGTCACGTGGCCTTTACTCGGAATATCAAGAGTCGGATCTCAGGGCTGGCTGTTAATCCTCTCCCTTCCTCGAGTAGTTTGAGCTTCCAGTCTTCTCACTCTCAGTTTATAAACTACTTCTTTCCACTGCTTGTATATGACAAAATAGAAGCATATTCACCCATGCTAATTAGCACCTGACACCATTCTTCCATAAAAAAAAAGTTAATTTTTAAAGCCCAGCCCTGAGCTGACTGCGCACACATGCAGAGGTAGAGGCACACTGAACTGGTTCTGAAGTTGAAGCCTAAATGCATTGCTTTGATATGTTGACATGCTTAAACTCTGTATTTGTTAATACAGCTTTCCTCACTCGGTGAGCTCCATTCATCCTTGTTACAAAATAAGTCAATCTACACCAAAAAATCCAAGATCTTACAGACTTGTGAGCTCTGTAAAACAAGAGTTTTACACCTACAGCACAGCAGAAGCGTCAGAACTGAAACGCGGCTGTAATTCAAATGTCACCTTTTTCTCCACTTCTCCTTTTGGGGTCATTTTCCATTTTGCCTTCCATTAAAGACGTTTGCCTCCTTTTTTTTTTTTTATCTTAAACAAATTGGATCAAAATTTCAGGCACACCTATAATATTTGCATCAGGGCGTATCATCAAAATAATAGAAGTAACCTGTCAGAGTTTCACAAGACGTTCCCGGACTGAAGAAGGCATGGCTAGATTAATTCCTTCGCTTTCGATGGCATATTCCAAGTACATACAGAGACCTCAAAGGATAGCAGTTACTGCTGCTTGTGATTGTGACGTGGAGGCAGATCCCTAAGAACTGACCCATGGGTGAGGGAACAAAATTATCTGCCTTAAGATAGCAGAGGGACTGAAGACATCTATGCGTATTAATTCAGAGTTAAGGAAGTATTCATTTTGTAAGGGTTGGTTTGTAGGATTACCCCAGACAGCCAGGTGTAACTCCTGGGAACAACGCAGTGAGTTCAGTTAATATTTTGAGACATACTTCTGAAAAAGTATTCACCTTAGAGTACGTCCTCACGCTCAGCTACGGTGCTACTACAGCTTTTAAATGCCTGAATTGTAGGGCAGAGAGAATGGGATACAAAAAGTAATTCTGTGATTCTTTCCAAAACTTTCACGGTGTTAAAAATAATAATTGTCTCTCATAAACTGAAAGTGCTGATACATTAATAATGGATGATAGGATTCTTGCACATGTGTTTATTAATTTATAAACACTGCACAGCCTCAGAATGAAAGGTGCTCTATAAATAGAAAGCTAATATTGATCAATCCTGAAGTGGTATTACCATTCTTGGAGGGTTGCAATGTTTTTTCTTCTCCCTAATCTGATAACAGAAAGAATTCCCCGAGCTTGGCTCTTTGAAATCATTATTTGTTTCTTCCTATTGTACATTCATCAACACTTCCTCCTTGTATCAGAAATGCAGGAAAAAAAAAATCTGAGGCTTCTGAACATTGTGAGTGCCATAGAGCTGGTATGACAAAAATGTGCATTTGAAAGGTTATAAAAGAAAAAAAAAGGACAAGCAATTGTTGAAAATGAGGTATTAGCATGACAGTTGACAAAGGCATGGTATGTTGCCAGATCTCACTGGTTTCTAATGCTGGTTAATGAGAACAAGTATTCCTTGATCTGAGCAAGAGAGTTGCCTCACATGTCCTTACACACAGGGACTGTGCTTCCCCATTTCAAGAATCATTGTTCTGCCACCATGAGAAGATATCGTTTTACTTCAAAACACATTAGCTTCCCCCCCCACCCCTTTCACAACTGACTAGTAACCTGATCCCTGGCCCTACATTTGTTATGTTTATTTGATTTACATTTTTCTGCTTCCCTCTTCTTGCAAAAATAACGTTCTTGCAACTGTGCGAGACAGTGCAGTGGGTGCTCTGATAAACAGGTGATGAACATTTGCCATCTCTGCTCTGGCTTAAAGGGGGAGGGGGAACAGAAAAACCCACACTTCCCAGATCTAAGCAGCTTTCAAGTAACTTTTGAAACCAAGCCCAAAGCGCAGCCTCTTTGCACAGCTTCCACAGCTCCTGCCTCGCGCCAAAATTTCCCCAACAACCCCGCAAGGGCAGGTTTGTCAATACACTGCCAACGCTCTGGCTAAGACATGGCCAACTCTCGAGAGCCAGCCAGCATCAGAAAAACCTGCCAAAGTATAATACATGTAAGAAAATCCTGAGCCCCTGCTTACCTAGCGTGCCTTCCCTCCCCGTCCTCACCCGCTGCTGGGGTGCAGTGGGGCTGCTCCGAGGAGGGCTTCAGCTGGTGCATATCACTATCACACTATTGCCTTTAATGGAGCTACAGTAATTTCCAGCAGCTGTGGCTTCGCTGCAGCATTTTAGCATGCTTAAGAGGAGTTTTGATTTTAAAAGCTACTCTTCTGGGAGGCCTAATCCTGCGATGATGGGCAGGCTGTCCTATGGACCCAGCAGCCCCCTGAAGTCTGCCCATCATCACTCACATGTGGAAAGTAAAAATTTGGCATTGGTGTTTGCTACAGTGGAAGTATTGTGTATGGGACAGAGTAATACCTTCCCTGTGGTCTGTTTGTGTCAGGATATTATTCAAAGTAAATCATCAGATTTTGCTTCATTTTTTGCCATTGTTCTATTATTTCCTGTTTGACTTTCATTTTTTCCTCAAAATAAATTAGCTATTACTTGTTATGGAAGTTTTTGAGAGGACTTTTAAAAACAAAAATTAACATAATTGGCATTTTTTCTACAGTTAAAAAGCCTGTTTTCAAACAAGACACAGTGAAGCCTCACAGTTACACGTGCAACCGAGGACATTTTAAGCTTAAACTCCTGGCATCAAAGAGGAAGATGACTTGTTCTGTAGAAGCAAATGCAAAAACTAAACCATCAGAAATTAAATGACAAGTAGAACTGAAATGTAAACCCCTTTCAGTTTATTCATCTGAGATGGTGTTACTGCAGATTAAATAGGAGAAACTTTTATGTGGGACTTTTTTAATATGACAGTGTCCTTCCAAAGTCAGAGGATATTATAGTTTTATAATAATGAAGTTTCTATTAAGACAGATTGGGAGAACACAGCTTGTTTCTGTGGTTAAGAAAGCAGGACATTCGGTATAGTCTATATATAATAACGGGAAAGTACCTGTGTATGCATACTTACAGGAAAAAAGAAGAATGTTTGTCTGAAGTTAGTGCAGTAGCTAGCTATTAGTATTGCAGAGAAGCAGACCTCTCTCCCAGATCTCTTAATAACAGCTTTTAGTGCTGGCAAAATCCTTGCCCAACAGATGCAACCATAGCTTTATCAAGGACTTCTGGTGACACTATAAACCATGAGAGTGAAAAAATGCTTCCTGCTGCAGACTTCCTGCTGCTGCTGCTGCAGGAACAGCACAGACCAGTTTGTTTCAGACGTTATATCTCTATCGGGCTGCGTGGCGAATCAAAGCCTTTAGTGCAGCACACAGAAGTTTAGAAAAATGTGCAAACTGGTAATGCTGTGTCCTCTGCTGTTTATGTGTAGATTTAGAGAAATACCTTTAGCAAATGTTGAAAGGTAACAGTAAATGTGATCATTTTGTATAGTATAAGAAAAGCTCAATAATCTGTTCTGCTGGTTTTACAGCCCAAAATAGTTTTAGACAGTCATCATCAGAGGTGGATTTTCAAGAGAAAATAGGAACTCGATGGAGTATTGCAAATGTGTTTGAAGTTAGATGTCTGCTTTGGGCATGTAATTATTTTAATTCAGGTATGTAAAACAGATAATTGTACATGGAAACAGCTAATTGGGCAAATTTTCATTTCCTTTTACCCGTACTCAGGAGAAATCAGAAGAACTCCCTGTGAATACGTGCCCTCTGCATTTTCTACCTGCACCAACACCAACCAGATCTGAGGTTCTGTATCCTGCTATGGATCCCCATACAGAATTGCCTTTGAAGTACTGAGACCGTATAGTTTTCAGCGCCCCTGGCCATGTCAGCCTGCTGACCGCCCCCCTCTCCTTTCATGCTGCCCCCTGGGAGCACAGCTTTGCTGCACTCTTCCTCCAGCCCAGGACTCCCTTCTGACTTTTTAGTAGGCTCGGTTTCTGTGCTGCCCCGCATTCTGGTACTTTTTAGACCTGTGCACAAAGGCAGAGAGAAGAAAGGAAATGCAGGATGTGTCTTTCTGGGTTTGTCAAGAGGATTTTTTTTTTTTTTTTAGAAGTTGTAGTGAATGTAGATAGACGAGGGAAAGAGCAAGTGTGCATATGTACCATGAGATACAGGAATATCTCAATAGGCATTTTACTATACTCTCAGTTTCCCTACCCCTAGCAACATGCTGACAAATCAAGAACTGCTATCCTATATACAGTACTCCAGCTGTCAGCCTTAAGCAGCGCGTCTCCTTGCCAGAGTACAGCCTTTCCTTTGTTTCAGCTTCGAAAATAAAATCACAGTTTGGAAAATAAAGGGGAAAAGGGTTCTTTTCTAAGGCAGGAAAGTCACTAATCCTTTTTAAAGGTTCATAACTGCATTAACTGCTTTGAATGAGAGGATTTACACTGAATGATAATGGGTTTCTAGTAACAGTGTGACTTGTATTTAATATAATAATAACCAGTTACATAAAGTCAACAGACTCACTATACTCACCTATTACTTAATTTTATAAATATTTTCATTTATTTAAATTGTTCTCAGTTAGAAATATTTGTCATCTGAACAGCCTTTGTTTCTACTTGATCATTTTTCAAGGGAGGACAAAGACTTTTTGAAGATAGCTATGACAACATAAAATTTTTGAAGCTAGCTCAGAGAGGGTTGTGCACTATGGTAATATCCTAGACTTTCATGTCTTGCATCTTGGAAACAGGAATAGGTCAAAGGGAAGGTGAGTTTTGTGGGGCTTTTAAAAAATGCATTGTATAGGAGTGAGTGACTTACAGAGGCACAATCTGCAAAGGTAGCACAAGTCTTACTTAAAACCCTCCACAATTAAATTAAAAGTCATAGATGGCCATAAGAACAAGAGAACCACTGCTGCATACTGGTACAAATACTTTACAAATAATTGTAGGCACAACCATACCCATTTTATAGATGGAGAAACTGAGGCTTGGAGAAGCATTCTATTTACCCCAAGATACTACAAGTATGAGACACAGTCACTGAACCAAGTGTGTGAAACTTTTAAAGAATACTGTACAATAGCCATATGACATCTTCTAATGAACCAAACCCATGGATCTGTCAGTAGTCAGCCAAAGGAGGAACAGAATGGGAAGATGTGATATAGTGGGATTAGCTGGGGCTACTCTATGCTGAGATATTTACAAGTACATCCTTTTTTGTCATCAAAATGGAGGAAAGAATTTTTTGTCCTTTTTTTTCTTTGTTCAAGAAGAATTCAAGGGCTGGATTTGCCCTTCTTCTGGGATTTCTAGCTAAAAGGGCAATGCAGTTGGAATTTATGTGTGGTAGCATCAGATGACTTCATACACCCCAAATTCCCGGGTCTGTGTCCTGGATGTGTGGCTCTTGTATTGCTTTTCATTGCAGGGTTGATTCACACATGTGCAGTAAGTTTGGTGCATCCCGAATACATCAGGTTTATTCTACATGCCATTACACAGCACATGGGCATGTATTTCTGTCCAGGAAATACAGACAGAAATGTATCGGTCTGAGATTAGCTTTTCACAGCCCAGGAAGGGCTGAGTGGATTAGGGAGCCGCTGGCTGCGAGGAATATATTGACTCGTGGCTTTGGAGACAATACCTGCCATCCCCAATGCAAAATCCCAAGGGGAAATATGGGAAATTTCCATTAACGAGTCAGCTTCATCCCCCCCTTCATTGCTGTAGGTTTTTTAGGATTGAATCTATCCAGCCTCCCTTTCATCCTACAATGTTCAGGAAGCACCAGCCGGGCTCTGATTTCCTTGAGAAAGGCTGCGCAGTGTCACAGTTTGAGCCATTACAGTCAGATGCAGAGGACCTTAATCCAAGTTTTTTTAAAAAAAGAAAACAAAGGAATCCTAATTAGATGGAATATAAGAGTCTCTCACCTGATACTCTCACTGTTTGCAAGCCAAGGTGATTAGGAAAAGTCCATGATTAAAAAAAAAATAAAAATCCCTGAAGCTGCTCCTTTAGTTTGCAGGAGCCACTCATTTGTAACACAACAGGACAAAATAGTATATAATATTTCCAAAGTCTGCTAGGAGGATAGTGTCTTTAACTGAAATATTTATAATACAACAATAAAGCCAGTTTGCGCATAAAATGAATCCCAATGAAATGAATAAACTCAGGTATTATTAATATATTATCATGCAAAGCAAGAAAAAATAGGAAGTGCTGCAAAAGCAGGAAATCACTAGGGAAGATATCTGTTGCCCCAAGACTTAAGTTGGAATGAATTCCTAGAATCTGAAACACTAATTTAAAACTGCTTCATTGCAGATTTATTTTGACTGTCATATCTTGTCAATAGAGAAGGGGTAAGCAACTCCAAAGCGCAGTGTTAAACGCAGTCGTAGCAATCGAGGTCAGATGTCTCCATAAGCTGAAAAGAATTCAGATGTACTGTATTTCACTGGCTCACTTGTAGAATTTTCTTCCCCTGCATCTTTTAATTTGCTAAATTATTTGAGAGAAACCAAACCACCTACACTGAATTAGCTTTATAAATCAAAGGTGACAATTCTCTAGTAACCTGTATTATTTCCCAGCGTGGCATGCTAGAAAAATGCCGACAAATATATTTATTGACCTGTTGTGTTTTGCAAGGACAGCCAATGTTATATTGATCCAGCTACCCAAAATACTGTAGCAGGGACAATAACATCCAAGTGCCAGTGTCTCCACATAATCACTATTCTGTACTCTCCCTCCCTGAGTGATGATATCCCCCATCTCTTATCAAAATGCAAATACACCCATCCCTAGACCTGCCCTCCTCTTGCTTCCCAGAAGGATCCTTATTGTTAGAAATTAAACTGAAGAGAGCAGAGATCTTCAAACCTACTTGGCATATAGTTTGCTTCTTTTGTCGGAAGTGATCATTAGTAACTACTGTTGCAACTTTAATTATATCTTCAACAACAGCTCCCCCACCCCCAGCACTTTCTGTAAACCTCCCTTTGTATCCCCCAGGAATCCGATCCTGCAATCCTGCATGGGAAAACCTCTATGGAAGTCAATGGGGTTGACTTCTGATCTCCTTACTTCAGTGACATAGGTATTTAAGGTGCAGGCTTTTCTTTCTGATGCTTAAAAGTATGAATGTGCAGAAGTCTTTGGGAGATTAGAATTTCTATTTTGAATTCATGATAAAATGAAAAAATAAATGAAGACTTCACTGTTTGACCTATTGGGATACCTCACTTGACAATCACTCATGAGTTAGGGTGACAAGGTCACGTTCCTTATTCTTTATTCATTTACCCGTTTTATAATTATAAGTAGCAATGAAAAGCGAGCAATCTCCACAGTTAATCATCTTCCCAGACCCCAGGGTACAGATCTGGAAAATGGAGGAAACAATGGGGAAAAGTTAAAAATTGTTTTCCATAGTTTATTACTGTCAGGTAAAGAAAAAAAAAATCTTTAGAAACGCATGTTCATTTCCATTTCTAGCAAAATCCATCCTGACTGACGCAGTCAGCTAAAAAGATTCAGAAGACACTGAAAATAGGCCTGGCATGTGATTATTAGCCAGTTGATGTTCTCTTTTTCCCATGTGCATTTTTATGCAAATATTGTTAGTTTCGCCACCTCCAATGGTCCTTAATTCCCACTGAAACCTCTGAGAGCTGAAGGTCTTCATCATCACACAATTATTTTCTGTATTAAAACACGGCTGAGGACAGGAGGTTAGGCTGGCGTGATTGCCGTGTGCGGCTGCCGTTCCCCACGCGTGTTCGTGTGTCGCAATGACAAAGGCCACAAGTCAAGACATCACTTTGGCACATGCTCAGATCCTGCCCTGCTCAAGACCACATTTAAGTGCTTGACCAACTTTAAGTATTACCCTGTGCCTGCTGTTAACCACGTGCTGAAGTGTGGTCTTAAATCGGGATGCATTCCTGAATCCGAATCAATCTATCAAAACAGCTGCAGGTGAAAATTCTTCATCCGTGCTTTCTGTGTACGTAATGCGGTCATACAAGTACAGGCCTGTTTTGCCGTTTATTTCAGAAAAAAAAAAGACAGTATTTAGTTTTATGTGCTATGCTGTTTAAAAGGTGCCTGTGGAAAAGCAGGATATTTTCCTGAGGGTTACATTGGTGAGATAGTTAATGCTCCGAATGAAGGCCAGCAATTAAAAAAAAAAAACAAAACTAGCATTTGAAAAATATAGATAGGTTTTGTATTTTAGACTCTGATTTTTTTTCTGTAACGTTTCCTTATGAAGCTTGTTTCAGACTAATATGTAAATTTTAGAAAGTAACATGTTTGTATAACCTTGTAGTTTTAAAATAATCAAAGTGATGGGAGATCCATGCTGGGTACCCAGATGGATAATATTTTGTTTTTCTTTGTGAAGATCTTTTGTCTTAAAGGGAGTGTGAATAGAAGAGGGCCCCACATGATTGATCACCACAAGCATCAGAAGGAAATGATTCACCACAACACTGTAACTGAAACTGCTTCGACACCTGATTGCAAACTTCACACTAGGGGACTAATTAACTGTGTACCTGCTCGGAGATTGCTGCTCCGCACAGAGCACCCCAGCCAGCATCATCCCAGCTGTGAATGCCCACTGGTTATTGCTGGTGGAAAGGTACACTGCATTCAGAAGGGCATGGGGAAGTTAAAAGTATCTTTTTTTTTATGATAAGACATTAAATTATAATTCCATTAAGACAGTGATTAAAAAGGAAAAAAAAAGTGTAACAGGACCTCAGTTGACACCTAAAGTGAAGTATTCACTTTTTTTTTTTTTTTTTGTCTCATCATAGGACTGCTTTCAGCTTATGGGTTTTCCTACTTTTTCCATAAACTTCGTTTCAGGTATAATATCAACATTTGTGAAACATTTTCGGAATTGGCAACATTAGGAACATAAGGGTCATATTGTCTGAATTTAGATGTAAAGCAGCACATGAAATATCATCCAGCTACTGGGGCTCTGTGCTCATAACTAAGCCAATGTCTCAGCAGATTTATCATCAGAAATAGAAGTTTGCAGTCTGCAAACGGAGATAATGTATTCCTAGCAAAGCATTTATACATAGTGATTAGAAATAATGGAAGAAGAGCTGGCTGTGGGTTTTTTAGGAAAAAAAAAAAGACAAATTCTATTCAATAGTTTTTTTAGCCTGACAATAGTTATATGGCTGCAAATTAATGTACTAAAATGTAGTTTTTATAACCAGTGTCCAGCAATGTGTTGTTCTTTTTCACTATGTGGACAACATCAGCTGTTTTGACAAATAAAATATATCTTCCCTTTCCCCTCTTCTCCTGTCTCCCCGTTCAATTTTAATTAAAAAAATATTTTTGAATACTGTTTGAAGCAATAAAAAAAAAAAGAAGTCCTACAATTTGGCAAGAGTGTAGAATGATTTGGCAAGAGCAGAGAATGATTTGTCCTTTGTTCTCGTTTTCTACATGATTCTGATAATTTGTCTTGATGAGATGAAGAAATTGGTGAGCTCTTCAGGAAAGCAACAGAAAAAGCTGTAAACGCACTGTCACAGTGACATCGATTTGATGCTCCTAAAAATAACCACATATCTCCATCGCATTCACCAGTCTCCCCATGAGTAAAGTTCATTAAGCACCTATAATAACAGGTACACTTCTTGCTCATCAAATGTTATTTTCCCTTTAAAAGGCTGCTAATTCTGTGCACACACAGAGCTGCCAGGATGAATCACCCAGCCTTCCCTTTTTTCTCACCTGCCTTCCTTATCTCTGCATTAAGAAGTAAGGAAGAATGGCAGGAGCACAGGAATGAGTCAATACACAGCTGCAAGACTTAAACATAGGATGACCAGTCATCTCACAGCCTCCCTAAAGATGAATTACGTATGGCATTGCAAATTTGCCCTAAACTGCCGACTTCTGAAGATGTTTCCTGATAGGCATGCATATGGGTATTTTTAATGGAAATGAGAATTGGAGGACTCAACCAAGGTTTGCTGTGTATTTTGCCTTGTGAATTTGCAGCAACCCTGAGCTCAGCAGCAAACTGCTAATTTCATACTTAGCAATTTCATTTTCTGTGTGTAGACAGTTGGCAATTTCATCTATACGTGTTTCCAATATTAATCAGAAATACAATTCCTGTTCACAGGGTTTCATCGAGAAAGGCGGAGTGTATATTTGAGGTAGGACTTCTCCAAAATCAAGCTCAGGATTTGGGGTCACACTTTCCAGTTATCTGTAATCAGATATTAAATTACTGCTTGAGTTAACTCCAATCCTCTGGGAAGAAAAAAAAAACCAAAAACAAAACTAGCGCTTATTAAACCATCAAACCCTAAGAAATAAAGTTCTTCTCCCTCTAAAAATAGAACAAGGAGGAAATGTCTCCTAAGATGCCCTGACCACTCAAACACAGCCAGAAGCTCAGCTTTGACCTGAAAAACACAGCTCCAGAAGGAGAGAGGTTGGATCACCAGTTCCTCCCCAGTCACCTCACTGGGGTTCCCTGGCCAGGCGCTAATGCTGGCAGCCACACCGATGGCTTGCAGGTATGGGGACTCCTGCCGCTGGAGCCACTAAATTAATAGGCCAATCTTATCAATAGGTGACAGTTTTCAATCAAAATTAATCTGGGTTGGATTCACATGAAGTTGTTTTTCATTAGTAGGCTCTGCTGCTATTGTTGCATAAGTGTTATGACTCAGATTTAAAGAAAAGAAAATCAAACAAACACAATATTCTTATACTAATAGCTTACTAAAAAACCAGGATACTCGGAAAAAAGCTTTATGAAAAGGTCATGTAATAATGTCTCAGAACGTTATTTTCCCTTAGTATTTGGCTGAAATAAAACCAACCTGATTTTAACAGCTGTGCAGCTACTGAAAAAAAACGAGTGAAGATATTTACAAAGTTACTGAGTATTAATCTTCCTTACAATCAATTCAAAGTAGTGAAAAAAAAATGTGCAGGTTCATAGAAATGTACAAAGGAACTACTCCCTGCTCTGATTTGACCCCTGCAGAGGTGACGGGGGTAAGGACACAGGTTGAACATGGTGTCAGCATTAGGAGTGGGTTTCGGTGCCTGTTTCACTGGCAGCTTTTAACAGATTTAGTATATCTTGGACATCCCAAAAATCAGTATATAAAATCCATGGCTGTAACAGAAGGACAATATGAAATAGGTTTTTTGTGTGTGGAGCAAAGAATGCTGAATCTCTTCCCTGGGAAGCAGGGCGAGGCATGTCAATAAAATATCAGAGGAACGGGTCCATGAAACCAAGCAGTCGCAATAACCACTGTGACCCCCCTGGGAAGGGGACAGGGAACTGGCAAGGCAGCGACCAGTATGCCCAGCGTGAGCCTGGGTGATGTGGAGAGGACCAGGCTGTGGTGTGTAAGCAAGCAAGGGGAATATCAATAATACACTAGAACTTTATAACTGGGTGAGGGGGAAAATTTGGCCTGTGGAATAGAAGCAGAGTGATGGAGGGAAAGCACTGCGTGTCTTTTTGTGTCGTCCCCTTCCTCAAAAGCCTCTGGCGATGCCACCAGCCACCTTCCTCGCAGCAGCGCTGGCCATCTCCTGCTCCAGCAGCACCGGACATGCCTCCTGCAAGCACGAAGCTCCATCAGCAAACAGAAACACCTCTGGGCTCTGTGCTCAGCCCATCAGATCATTCCTGTCACCTGTGGGCCCTTCCCTGTGTGCCAGCCGCGTTTGACACTCCCCCCAGATGGCTCTGGGGACACATGATTTTATATCAACCGACAGGATCCCCACAAAGAGCCTTTTCGCTGGCATTTTTCTTGACAAAGCCACACTTTGCAGATATTGGACTAGCTCTTGGACTCCTCGCTTGTTTTTTTTCCACCCAAACTCTTAGCAAAGATAAAATTAAACGTGATCTAATTTAATGAGTTTTTCCAACCTGTACAGGGACGCTTTCATTGAGGGAGGTGCAGCCACTTCGGGAGTCAAATGCAACAGCTCATAAATAACATGAAAAAATTTAGTGCAATAGCAGAGGGAATTTTAGGTGACTCCAATGTAATTTGTCAGTTGTGGACTAATGGAGATTGAGTTGTAACACACTCTTCCTTCTCTGCCTCTATTTGAATGAGCATCTTTGTTTTGTGTGCATCCTCTTGTCTAAAATTATTGTACACTGGAATAGAGGGTGACCACAGAAAAATACAAAAGAGAAAATAGGAAAAAAGAAACCACAGAAGGACACTACTGCATGTCAAAATGTTGTTCCAAATGTACACGGGCAAAATGAAGAAAGATCGAACAAAATTGCAAAAAAGAAGATGGAGGAAATAGATGTAGAATTATTTGTGCTGCTTAGCTGACAGGTATGGCAGGGCCAGTCATTTTTTGGCGTGATTTATGAATCAGTGAATAAATAATTATTTTATCAGTCACAGCTCCAGATGAATATTTTATTGGTTCTAATGCTTAACTATGATTACTGGGACTTAAACACTCAACATTTCCCAGCTCAGAAGAAACGCATTTACAGAAAGGATACAAGAAATCAGTATTCCCTATTTTTTTTTTTTTTTGAAGCAAACTATCAAGCACCAGATATCATGTGCCTCAAATAAGAAAATAAATCGGTGGCATAGTTAGAAACAATTTCCCTGCTGGAGAGTTGTCTATAATAGGCTATATATGTAGCGTCCAGTTATGTTTCCAAATTCTAATTATGCATGCTTTAGTCATAGCATTAATAATAGGGATTAATACTCTACACATGTATATGACCTCCACCCAAGAATTTCAGAGCACATTTTTAAGGATTCATTGAGTAAGCATTACAAGTCAACTTCATATATGCAGGAACTGAAGATGCAAAGAACGGATGAACTAGAGTCATATGGAAATCCCGTGGCTGAGCTAATAAAGGAGCCAGGTCTCCTAATTCTCAGCGCAAATTTTCCTGTATAAATATTTTGTACAGATTTTTTTTTTTATATTTTCATTGCAGAACTGTTTGTATCTCTATTTTATAAATAATATTTCAAAGACAACAATAGAGGTGATATAGATAGCCTGGTACCTCGAGCAGTGTCAGTAAGCCTTACAATATTGGGGGTTTTTAAAGATTCAGTTCTGGGAGGCAGAAATGTTCTCATGTGTTTCCATGAGAACCGTAAGTACTTTCTCTTGAAGTTATTTCTTTTAGTCTTTCTGAATGAAAACAAAAGCTTGAAAATATGAACCGAGAATACATAAAGTCTCAAAAATTACAAACAAATAAAGTGAAGACGCTATTTTTGAAATCTAAGGCTTTGGAGAGTCGGTTCTGCTGCTTTATTTCTAATAGTGTTGTTGGCAACACAGTCTTGGTAGCATTATACAAATAATGCAGGCAGGCAGTAACATTTTAAAATCTTCCCACTTGTGCTTTGTCAGTTACAGAGTCGGCAGGTGTAGATTTTAACAGAGGAGACTCTCATCTCCTTGAAACTCATGTTTTCAGAGTATTAGGTTGAGTAATCAAAGACAGCGACCTCTCCTTAGAATAGGCACACAGACAGTTACAAAGGGCTTTGATTTGAGGTGTCAAGGTGTTATATATATTTTTTCACTCTCCAAATATAATTATCCACTGGAAAGCTGAATGCAAAAACATAGCTTCTATAGCCAAGTTTGCAGCACATCTGTTCTTTTTTGATCTAAATAAAACAGAGTAAGAATCTTTCTCGGTATCTTGACATAACACACTTCATCTTTGTATATGAAGTGAGATCTTTCCTCTTATAAACAAACCTCTTCCTGTCTCCTTCATTTTCTCCTGGTATCATCTATAGATCAGCATATTTGTATTACATACTTCTGAATTTTCTTTTCCTCCTCTGCAATATGCTTTGCTGACTTCGAATTGAAATGAACTAAAGTGTTTCTAGGTGACACATTAGTAGCAGCTGAGGCTGTTTTAGATTATCCATAATAATTTTTATGGACATCTGTAGGTGTATATGAGTATGTTTGTGGATGTATACAGCAATCTGATTTAGTAAAATTGTGTTTGATGAGTCAATTGTAAAATTCCCGTTGACTTCAGTGGGGTTTGGATTGCATCCATGTTATTCAGGGAATGAAAAACCTCACTAGCAAGGCCAAACCTGAGAGCTGATGCCCACATTCAATGCAAAGGCAAACACATACAAGAGGATGTACAATTAGGCAGGAGTTTAGTTAAGCACAATCCAGAGTTGTTATGAGAACAAGCAGAGATAAAAATGATCACGATAGGTGTGCTTAAAGAAGTCTGTAGCCATTAGGACCCCCTGGAACACCCTCACCAGCGAAGCTAGGAGGTGACATCCCACAACCCTGAGGATGCAGGACGAGGCAGAGGTGATGCAGCTCTAGCAGCTGTTTGACTGCCCTGAAGCCTGTCCTGCTGCTGAGGGGCTGCTTCCACCTCTCACCTCATCCCACTCCTGCCTGGCACCAGCCTGGCTCCGTGTTCCTGTCTAGGAGAAAAAGAACCTGATCCCTCATATTCCAAGCATTGCTATAGCCATGAGCTAAAGCTCTGATCTACAGGGTGGTTGAGACCCTGCTATGAGTCTGCCCTAACTAGAAACTTCCAGCCCTCTACAGGAATTGCAGATCAGTGCTCGCAGAGCCTTTCCCATAGACCAGCCTCCAAAAAGCCCAGACAGAAGGACCACCACAGTGCTTGCATTGGATAGGAAAGCAGTAACATCCTCACCGGCTCTCCATCCCCGCTTAGTCCCACATGGACTTTCACTCCTCTTATACAGCAGCACTCCTCTCTTATAGGGAGGTTCCAGTCCACTGTAATTAGATTCCACAGATTTAATCCCTCGGGAATGCAGCAATTACCATATACCTGACAAGTGCTAAATGCTGCATTCCGAGGGGATTATCACCTCCGGCTGAACAGAGAGAAATGGGGAGGGGAAGAGAAGTTTCCACTTCCCCATGGGGTGGGGAGTGGGATGAAAACTGTCTGATTTTCTGCAGCTGCTGGCTCTCTGTAGGACAGGAGAGAGCAGGGCACCCAGGAGAAGGCATTCCTGAGAAGGACCAGACAAAATGTTTATCTCTAATAAAAAGAACATGGATAATGCTGCACATGTGGGTCACCCTTCTTGGTTCTTGTGGCGCTTGCTCCAGCTGGTGTGTGTTTATAGAGGGATTTTTATTAATACTGTTGCTGCACAGAGCAAATACGCTGCAGAATAAGTGAGATTAAGACAATTGGTTTAATAGACTTTAGAAATAAGTGAGATTAAATCGGAATCAGATAGCATTTACAAAGAATAAGCATTTATATAGTATTTTTGCATCCTGTGATACACAATATATTACAGCTTGTTTAAAAGCACAGAGTTGGTGTAAAGCTCCTTCTATTCTTTTGCATATCTGGGTTATTTACAAGATTCACAGGGATGTTGTAAGGGCATCATTCATTGTTGATAAACTGCTTGGGATCATCAGATAAAAGGCATAATTTAACAGCATGATAATAGTAGTGTTTATATACGCCAGCATTCACTCTGGCTGATTCTGAAGGGTTTGCAGGCTTAGCAAACTGCAGTCAAGGGACAGCTTCTCTGCCGGTCTAACCAACGCTCCTCCTAGTGAGGTTATACTGGGCCAGATCCAGTTGGAGGCAAAGGTCATCAAGGTAAAATAATTTGATTGTGTTAAGAAGTGAATACCTTGCCGTTGCAAAACCCTGTTGCTGGGATTGTGGTGAGCAGCGTGGGGTAGGAACACCTTTATGTTTCATGGCAATGACAACATTTTGTCCCCAAGAGCATGCTGTGTGCTGGCTCGATGCAGCTGGGGAAGAAGCCACCCACTGAACTACTTCTGCTTCCTGCCACACCTCAGAGCAAGTCTGTACTACAAAGCAATCGTCTGCCAGGGTGCTGTACTGCACCCGTTACAGCAGCAACCTCCTCCCGAGGCAGACACAGATTGTCTGGGCAGTATCACACTCTTTTCTTCTCCTAGATGTGAAAAAGTACTGCTGTATTTAAATATATAACATATACAATGCATATGTGTACACATTATTGTGGAGAAGTGAGAACAAAGGAAAATAAAACAAAAAACATTTTGACAGTGGGTGAGAGTCAGTTTATGACACTAGTGAGGTTTTACCTATTTTATTACATGAAGTGAAATTCATTAACATAGTTGTATTAAATCTGTACTAGTATTGAAATGTATGCACACCACTGCAAATGCACGCCTCTAACACGGGGGCACGGCGGTGGCTGACACCAGCACAAACAACCTGGTTTGCCTGGGTTTGCAGTGGCATCAGTGAGAACTGAGGAGGGATGTGGTCCTCACCCATCTGCCGCCCTAGCAGGAGCCCTGCCATACACACAGCAATATTGGGAAGACTGTGACATCCTGCTATCATATTTTTATGCTATATGGGAGAAAATCCAGCTCTGCATATACAGATGCTTGTGTGCCAAGAGCATATATGGGTGCTGAAATAGTATTTTGAAGATTTCGGGATAATAAGTCAAGCTTTTTGTTGGCCTTTCATGAAGGCCAAGGTCACGTATATATCCATTTAATGCAGGCGAGATCCATAAAGGGTTTGTCATATGACACCATCTGCGTTCTTCATCACGTACAAATCCATTGTATAACTGAAATAAATGAAGTGTAGGGTGTGGTGTTTCTGCATTTCCTAACTCACTAGCAAGACTTTTAAGATTACTCCTGTCTTTCAGTAGCGTGGTAAACCTGTTTAAACAAACAAAAATAAAATAATTATTAATTGGCTAACAACAATAGGGCACTTGGATTTCTTGAAAACCTCACTTACTAGGACAAATCCCTTGATAGCAACAGCAGTGTGTGCTTCTAGTTCTCAGAGCTCTTCTGAAAATTGGATTCAGAGGTGCTAATACAATTTCTATTAATGTTCCCAGTGATGTCTCTGTGTTCCGTGTGCTCTGGGACACAACCTGCTCATTCTTCTCTCTCTGTTAGACCCTTAACAAGTCACTGCTGAGGACCGATACCAATATCGATAAGCCATGCATTTGCCACAGGTGATAGGAAGGAATGGGATGAAAAACTGGGACAAGTGTCTGTACAACTGCACCTGTGTGAGACCAAAGGGACAGCACGGCGACACTGCTCCACCCCAGGAATGACTGGGGTGTGAATGTGTTGACATTTCTGCTGGCAGTGTCATTCCTACCTGTTTTAGGCACCCAGGAATAGCAAGCCAAACCATTCATGGCTCTTCCCTGTCTCCACAATCCAGTTCCACCCTTATTTGTGAGCAAAGCAGCCTGGCCTTGGCCAAACTGTGGTCCTTTATTCCTGGAGCAACACATTTCAGGGTAGCTGAACAGCTTTGAGGCAATTTTGGTTCTTCTGGACGTTCACAGTCATCCCAGAACAGAAGCCTGAGAGTTATGTACCTGCTTACCCGAGAGGGCATGGTCCCCCATCCCCCTGTAGTCAGCAGGGTATGTCAGACCCATCTGCCCTTTAAGAAACCTCAGCTGTGTCTCTAAATGCATGTGAAATCTTGTCCCTGTTGAAATCAGTCTGAAACCTTCCACTGACTTCAATAAGCAAGGATTCACTTCTTGGCTAAGAGAAAGGGGAAAAAAAGAGGTAGGAAGAGCCTATTGACAAGTTAATCCTCTCGGTGGCTCTGGGCTGATATTAAAACTGTTGCAACCAAACCCAACCAGCTAATGACACCAAGTTAAAAACCTGTTCTTGTCTTTGCAGGCTGTCACAGGGCTTTGTCTTCAAATGGGGGAAAGAAACTATATGCTCCGCAAGTGAATGAGACACATGCATGTGATCAGGACGATCAGAGCATGCAAAACACATTAGAACAAAACATACACTGAGGTCAAAGCAACATAAAAATGAAAGCGTTTTGTGTTCCTCATTTGCTTGACTCATTGAATGTATGGTTATGTACGTGCTCGAACCACACTTGGCTTATTTGCCCTACATGCTCCAAAGTTGCATGTAATTACCTATCCTGTTCCAATCGGCACCTGTTCTGCAGTAATTCTGAATTAATGTATTAGCCAAAGCCTCAAAGGGATGAACAAGAATGTTAGCTGAAAACTAGTTGCTTCTAATTGTCATGAAAACAAATGTCAAAAGAACATGTGTTTCTACTTAGCGAACTCTGCTTACTAGGTTTGAAGCTGTTTTGTGTTAGTTTCTACCATTTAAATTAAATGTTTTGTCTCTAACATACTTGATGTGGCTTTAAGAAGCTGTGCTTCCCCCCCACCCCCCTTATGAATCTTAATGTTTGGCTGGATTTGTTTGTAACATCAGACAAAAGACTGGCAGGCTGCGCCAGAGTGACATAGATTTTATGTTGAAACAAAGCAAAGCCAAAAAAAAAATCAATTAGGGGTCATTAAAACCCAAACTTTTCAATGAAAGAAATACTGTAATGGAATAGTAATACTTTGGGGTTTAGGAGTTCTTTTAATTCCTGAAAGAGCTATTTTGCACTGCCCCTCCTCCACTTCATCTCTGTGAATCTGCTGTGTTGCAGAATGAGTCAGCTCTGGAATATCCAAACTCCACAGCTGTGCATTAGCATTTGGGAAGAGTATCACTGGGAGTTCATATTTTACATGTGGAAGCAGTGATGCTCTTTTTCAAGCCATGGAGAAAGAATGGTTCAAAACATGACACGTATGGATACAGCACTTGCCCTTCAGCAGCACTAAGGCAACTTTCTAATGGGAGTTTTCTCCAGATTTCCTTGGGGCAACAACATGGCCCATCGTGAAGATAGAACAGACATAGCAGGGGCTGTTAAAAGATTTTCTGTACAGCATAATTTAATGTTTGATGTCTTAAAAAGTGGATGTCTGCTTTTTTTTTTTCTTTTTTTACCCCTATTACTCATTCCTTGAGGCCATCTCATTACAGAAGGAACACTGCATCTTTGTTTCCCCACGAATGGAAGATCAACTTCCCCTCTTTCTGTAACAAATGTATTATTAGAAAAGACAAATAAATCCTGCTAATCACAGCACTTCACTGGAGCTTGGCAATGGAGTTACGGGGATATGTTAAATCAGCAGTTCCCAAAGATGAGCTGGTTCACGACCTGGAAGTGCAGGAGGAAATGGGAGCCCAGAACAGGAATCACAACCTGAAAGCTTGGAAACTACTGTTTTGCATAAAAAACACAGGAGTGACAATTACACTTTGTATTTCCAGGAGAACTCAGTCACCAGTGCTGACCTGGGAACAGGAGCAAGACTGTGAATAGGGCTGGGTCTGGGGGAAAGGAGTGGGACACAGGAGCCACCAGGGAGGTCTGGAGGCTTGTGCTGGGGCAGTGGGACAGGGCTGGCTCCCGGCTGAGCCCCCGCTGGGTTGGGGTCCTGAGTGCCTTGGCAGGACCGCCCCATGGACCCATGGCCACTGCTGGCCCAGGTCAGGGTGGCGAGGAGCACACGTCTCCCGGCCCCATGAGCTGTAGCGACTGGGGGCAAGGAAGGAAGGAAGGATGTTCAAATGTCCAGCTCACATCTGGGCTGCATCTGTCCTTGCTTACAGACGGACACTTTGGAAATTTAGGCTCACAAAAATGACACCATTTATGCAACCTGTGTTGTGCCCGTGGAAGCACAAGTCCTCTTCTTATTTGCTGATGGGATGTGCTTCTTTGTGGGTTTCAAAGTGGATCATCATGTTGGCATAAAATTATGCAGCTCTTAATGGGTGAATGTTGATTTAAACCAGGGAAGAATATGCAAATTTACTTTTTAAGTATAGATCATTAAGGTCTCCAAATATATTAAAATGTTCTGCACCCAGTGTGCGTTTGGGAGTGAAGAACTTGCTTCCCACTTAGCCGTGAGCTGCCAGAGCGCTCGTGGCAAACACATATTTTCATTTCAGTTTGCCCAATAGACGTATTTGTGCAAAAGCCCCCCCCAAGTCACCTGCAGGGAGGTAGGGAAGATCACATTTTCAACCTGAGGGGACAGAACAGTTTCAATACAAGCTACAATCATTATGCTGAGAAATAATTAACTCTCTTAAAGACTGCCCTATACCACCTTCCTTTAAGGACCGACACCATCCTGTCCAGCACAGCAGTCCTGCTGCACTGGAGATTTTAGTTCAGCAGGAATTCATACCTTTAATTTGAACCATCTTAAATGTCCATTAGTATAGTGCAAACCCGAATACAAACCACTTCATTTACTGGATAACCACACTGTAAACATGTTTTGCCTGGATTGTGATGGATGATAAGATCTACTCACAACATTATTTACAACAGGATGCCCAGTGAGTAATCCTTACAGTAAAATCTTTAACATTGTGCAGACAGCCAAGGTAAGTCAATTCTTACGCTGATATATTTGACATATGTCATTTTAAAGAATGGCAAGTGAAAAGGGAAGACTTGGTGTCTGAGGATGCAGAAAAGCCGCCTTCTATTAAATTACACAGGTAAGAACAGCAATTTTCTGTACACCTGAGATGGCATGAGTAAGACTGCAAATGTCAGTGGGATTTATTGAGATCTGCAGAGAATATGTTTGTCTCACAAAGGGAGAAGGATTGAATTTACACATCTAATTTTTCATGAGGGTTTGGGAGCCATTTTTAAAAGTGGAACAAATATCTCTGGAGTCTTTTCCCAGTCTCTTCTTATACTCCTCCTCCCTCCTTGAATCTGGCACTTATCCCAAAGTGCACACCATGTTCAAGGGAGGGAAAACACTAACCCTGTGTAATTTGAATAAATGAGCTCTACATATATTGCCACTTTTAGTTCAAATTATGCAAAAATCCAAGATAAATGAGGTTGAGCATAAAAGCCCCTTAGTGTGTAATTATAAATCCAAAAATGGTGCATTTTTCCAAAACAAGAACCTTTTTTTTTTTTTAATTTGCATACTCTGTCGACTTTTGACCTGCAATAAAAATGTAACACAAGTTGGTAAGTGACTGAGTCAGAACAGGACCTTCAGTTTGCATCATTCCTCATGCCTTCTGGAGTTTCAGTCTTTAGCAATTTGCTTAGATTTATAGTCATCTACTGAGCAGCTACAGTGTGTAACCAAAAGCTCTTGTCTTTAAACATGTAAACTGTTAGATTAAAATTCCTGGGCTTCAGGATATACAGAAATTCCATGGGTCAAATTATAGATAATAAGTATGGATCAAACCCTGAGATCCTTTTGGCCTGAATGTGTTTTTCAAGCACAGCTGTAATAAACAAGCAGGATGCCTCCAGCAGCACTCGGCTTCCAGATGTGTGCCCGATGCAGTATCTGTCTGGGGACGAAGCCCACTTACAGCTCTGAGCAGCATGAGGAAAGAGAAAACAATAATGTGAGAAAATCAGGACTCGTTTTTACTTAGCCTTTATTCAAGCTAATTTCTATTCCCTTCTATTTCTGTTTCTATCCTGATTTCTAAACTATATGGATTATTGTTAGAGAAACAGGATCCAGATATTTCAGTGTTTCAGGGTACAGGGATACAGACTTCTCTGGTTTTTAATCTGCACAGACAAAAATGCTAAACCTGTATTTTCAAAGCATCATACAACTGTTCGTAATTTTTACAGGCATTAAGTTAGAGAATACTTTGAAGACCAAACCCCAGTTCCTTTTGACTGAATTGTATTTGTTAAAAAACACTGGAATTGTCAATCTGGAGTTTACAGCAGAGTCCCTTCACTTGACTGTACTGCACACTCTGAGCCTGAAGATGAGCAAGGACGACTGAGCCTGGACTGGCAGATGCAGGCATCGCTCCCAGCCCCGTGCCTGGCCACAGCCACACAAAAATCTCAGCACCTGTTAATTCCTGAGCCACCCTGGTGTTCAGAAGGGAGTTTTAAGGGAAATTGTATTTTCTAATGAAAATAGCATGGTAAATTCAGCAATTCAGACGGGAGGTCTGACTGGACCTGGAGGCAACTGTATTTTATCTCTTCATATCAAGAAGTAACAGCAGCAGTGAGCTATTGCAGAACTGGCTCCCACCTCACTGTGCTGTAATCATCCAGCCAATTTCAACACATTTACCCAACTCCTGACACATTTACCCACATTAATGCTGAAATAGGAAAGCTACAGGTAACACAAAAATTAAACAGCCACTTCTTATATTTCTCCAATCTCTCTCCCTGGTTTGGGTAAGCCCTTAGTCATGCAAACAGCTCTGGCTATTGACCTCAGCGGGACCTTTTCCATGGCAAAAGTCCCCACAGGCCCAAGGTAGCAATACTGGACCTGCTTCCAGTTCATATTTAAAAAAAAAAAAAAAAAAAAGTATCTCATTCAGTCGGGCCCTGGGAACCAGAGAAATGAAAGGGGGAAGGGGAAATGGTGCTACGGCTGTAGCTGATCACTGCTCAGCGAATGTTCACTCCAGCCACCGAGTCAATACCGTTTCAGTCCTAAGAAGGCCATTTTGCTTGCCCCGGCTGAGTTTAGCTTTTGGGCCACAGAACTGTCCCAACAGACCTGCCCCAAGGACTCTGCCTGCGAGCAGCCACGTGGCCATTGGCAGGTCACTGGTCCTGGGGCCAGAAATCTCTGTTGTGCTGCTAGAGCCTGGACAAGCTCCCATGTCTACCCCTCTGACGTGTCTGCGCCCTCTGAAATGAGGGGATGAAGCATGGCAGAAACGAGGGGAGTCTGCTGTGCTCCCAGCCAGGTGTGTGTCAGCTTTCTTCTCCCCGTGCAGATGAAACACAGGCAAACATGAGTGAAGCAGAAGCCAGCACTCGGTGCATCTCCTCTGCTGCAAGATCAGATTCCTTGATAAGGCGAGCTTAATGTGGAGCAACCCTTGAAGTTATTGGACTAATCATATTTCTGGTTCATTTCCACAATTACAGAAGAGGTCAAGTGGATCCTTCATTTTAATGAGTTGACTAAAATCTGGCAGCATGTTGTTATGAGGCAGATAATTTGTAAGAGCTGTGTGTGTTTTAGATCACATCTTCATTCCACATTGAACGGTAATAAACGGGTACCTTTCTGTGGAAATGCTGCTCCTTTTAAAATGTCTGTTAATTTCACTTCTATTATTATGCATTACGGTTGTTGCCTGGTCTGCCGTACACTGGTTTCCTTCTCTGTATTCTCATTTTAACTGATTCTAACTGAGTGGGAGAGTGCAAGACCTCTAGTTGAAATTTGAAAGAAAATAAATGGATTTTTTATGGCCTGAAGAATCTATTCATTACTAAATCATTTATCTTTGCAGAAGGAGTGCCTATATTCAATATCCCTTCCTATTTCCCTAATTTTATTTCTCCGTAAGAACACTCTGTGCTTGCAAATAAATCTCCTTTGAGCTTCCACTGATAGGCTTTGCTTTGGAAGTCTGAGCAAGAGTATTATTAACAATATTAAACACATATCAAAGGGTGTCTATAAAGCTTGGACGTTGCTGTGTCTTCCCTAAAAATGAAACTTGGATGAAAATGTAAAACAACAGTGTGCACTCCTGGGATTATCAAAGGCATACTGCAGCAAGGGGAAGCAGAGCAGAGATACACATGACCTTTACACAGACTCGCTCGTGCTTTTTGGCTTACTTCAAAGATTTCTTAAGGGGACGAGAGAGTCGTTAAGAAGGAGGGGAGGGAGGAGAGGCATTAAGATTGTTGAAATTGCTTTTTCTTAATTCCAAATTGTCTTTCTCTACTGAATCCTAACTTTATTACTTCTATTGCATTTCAGGCAGCGCAATTACATTCTTACCTTGAACAAAGAACGAACTTTGGACAGAATTTTGAAGGGTTTATAAATAAACAGCTCTGTTGCATAAAACATATGTATCTGAAGCAGAACTTCCTTCTTCCCAGATTAGACACATTCATGCAATTTAATTGTAAACTTCTTCAGCTGCTATTTGAAAATGTTTCTTTTCTCTTTGCAATAAACAGAAGGTTAAAATTCACAAACCTCACAGAATTGTTGAACTGTTGTGATTCTGTTAAAATTACATTGAAGACTGTCTTTACCAGTTCACAGATTAAATACTGGGTTTCAGTTTCAACTTGAACTGCTGTCTTTGTTCAGGCTGGATTAAATCCAGACAGGTTATCCAGTTTAGTTGTTACTGTATTGTTCAAGTGGTGCTTAACTGTGTGTTTTACCTTCAAGTATAGATGTGTGTGTGTGGGAAAGGTTTGCTAATTTTACATTTTTATTTTAAAAAATCACAACATTTTTACATCCTCAGGTTAAAAATTAACAAATCAGAATGTTGGACCTTTAACTCCCTAGTCAGAGACAATGTGATATTTTAACTACGAGGCTGAAGATGTATGTGAAAACATGCCAGCCCCTTTCAGACCTCATACTGCAAAGATGCCACATTTATTATAGTTATGTCCTACTGCACACACGGGTGGGATATCTGTCACCTTCACATCCCCAGGTACTGCTCATGGCTAGCAGAACTGATGCAGTCTACAAGGTAGGATTTGCAAACATTTGCAAAGAGCGTTTGCTTTTCACATTGGGTGGTGTGCCCTATTTCAGTCGCTATTTGTGAGCACAGGCATGAATGAGGTTTTATTAGCAGAGATATTAGGGGATGGGGAGAGAGGGTGGTTGTGTCTGTAACTGAGTGCTGCCAAGAAAATTTGGTATTTACTATTTATCATACTTTCACACTCTAATTATCTAAACAGGCCCCCAAAAAAGAAGGCCTGTCATATGACCTAGGTCCTAGGGGACGGATTGTACATACCAAATAATGAATAGTGAAGGGAAAAGCTTGGGAACAATTAGTTGGTTGAGTTTGGTTTGAATAAATAATTGATTAATTTCTAGACGGTGATTTGGATTCTGCATCTGCATATGACCAAAGGAAAAAAAGCAAGAACAGCAGTCCTCTGTGATGCACCCTCTGGGAGCTGAGGGCTAGACAACCTCCTGCCTCATGTTTTAATGGGCTCTGTCTGTGTTAGCCTCAACAATCGGGAATGCCATTCCCACGTGTTCTGAAGTCAGGACACCCTTTACCCTCACACCCCCAGCTGGCCTAGGAATCATAAGGTTCTTAGAAAATACAACAATTATTCATTTGTTTTTAAGCTGTTTGCCTGCGCATAAATCTTAATTTTAACTACCCTCTGAAATAACAAATGCAGATAAACTTTTTTTTTTTTTTTAATTAGGAATGTAAAATTTTACACTTAATCATGGGACTCTGATAGATGGGGCTTGGAAAAAACAAAAATACAGGAATTCATCAAGCATTGCAAAATTGACAGGTGGAGGAAGAGCATCTCCTGGCAGCTTCCCCTGTCCTCTGCCAGGACTGAGCTGGATGCCTGTGACGCCCGCCTGTGCCACTGCCCGTCTGCACATTATCTGCGCTGTACAAGATAAGCAGAGTCTCAGCGTTAGGATCAGAATAGAGGAGTTTTGGCTCACTGCTGTATCTGCAGTCTCCTAGACTACGCTAGACTGTCTACTACTGTCTATAATTACATATACAAATAATATTAGAATTTGGCACAAATCAGAACTACTTCTGGACTTACTGCTTGGGTCTGGATGTGAGTTTTACAGCTCATCCTTATTCTTGCACCAAGTTGAAAGAAGCCCCTGTGCCTGGTGACGTCTGAGGCCAGACAGAGGTCCAAGTGGTAAAATTATTGTGCTGTGATGCCAAACATCTCCAAAACTGGCTGAGTTCCCTTCCCAGATATTTCTCAGAGCTGGACTTTTGCAGAAGTTCGCTTTTGGTGTCACAGCGACAGGTACTATAGAAAAACCTGAGCAAGTCAGAAGAGAGCCCAGGATTTTAGGGCACTGCTAAACCTCACGATTCAAATAGTTTATGCATCTGGCAGAAATAATCATATGGCATGCAGAGGGCAAGCTGGAATGTTGGCCAGCATTAATGCTATTTTTAGGCATATTAAAGCCTGATCGTTTGCCACCAAAATTAGTGGGAGACTCGTCTCGAGTGCCCCACCGCGCTCAGAGATCAAAAGCGGTGCTGGGTTTGCTGCAGAAAGGTCCACTCTTTCTCCCTCCCCCCAAGTCATAATTAGGTCTCTCTCTTTCTCTCTCCTCCAGTTGCGGTCGTTCCCAAATTTGCTGACCTCATGTAATTCCTAATTTGACAAGCTGGCTTTTTTTTTTTTTTTTTTTTGGCTATTTTTGTCATAACAAGTTCAAAACAGAACAGCCTGTCTTTAGAAGGCTCCATTCATAGGAATGTTGGGACATTTCACGCAACACAACACCGCCACAGAGGAAACCCAGCTTTGTCTCCGTGAAAATAAATGCTTGCAAAGGCAGCAAAACAACAGGAGGGGAAGCTGCTTTCTTTTTGTTCCAAACAATTTTGCCAAGAGCACACACAGAAGAAAAAAAAAAAAAAAAAGCACCTTTGGGAAACAAAAGATGAACTTGTTAATTAGAGATAAGTTATTGGCCTTGCATTTCAGAGGAAAACAAAGTTTCTTGGAAAACTTTTATTTATATAGTTCAAATATTTCCTCCTAAACTATGTGCTGTTTAAGAGACAAACATTCAATGGCAGGAATTACTAGAATGCTGATGTGTTGTTTTGGATTTTTTAAGTGGAAAGTGTTGTTTGTTTTGGAATTTGTTTTGAAGTGTTTTTTTTTTTTTTTTTTTTGGAACAACCAGAACTAGCTGGCGTCCTGGCTTTATGCTTTTGCTTTGTTTGGCTTTAGTAATATCCTCATTTTCCTACTAACATTCATCCTTTTTCCTAAGTTAGTTGCTTAGTGACTGGTATTACTTTCCATGTAGCTCGGAGTTCAATAGCATTTTTACTACCGCTCTGTTACAGAAATAAAATTACTCTGAAAATCTCTGGGAACCCTTTTTTTTTTTTTTTTNTTTTTTTTTTTTTTTTTTTCCCCCTATAGTATCAAGATTAACCAAAATGCTTGACCCAGCCAGCAAACTTTATGGCAGGAGACCCAGCCCTGCTTGGGCAAAGGCTGCCAGTGAAATGTTCTGGTTTCTTGCTAAAACTTACTAGGAAAAAAAATGCAAGTCATATTCAGACAAAGACCTCATTGACTAGAAGAAAATGCATCCATCTTGCTGTCCTCTGTCAGCACAGTTACATCACTGATGAGTCAGTAACTACAGTAGCTATAATAGCAAAAGTCAGCGGTTGTAGCAGCAAAAATCCTATGTAGCAACAACTCAGCCTCGCTTCAACTTACAATAGGTGTGTAGGAAGGAGAACCAGGTACCTGATGGATGCAGGGTGCCTTTGCCCAGTGCAGTTGCCCATCAGAGCCTACAGCAGCCCAGGCAAATCACACCGATGCACTGTGCTGCTCTGGAAGCTGCACATGGGGCAGACAAGATCCCATCCAAGTCCACGTATATGCTAATTAAGAAAAATACTCGGTGGTATCTTCGGGATATAGGTAGATGCTGGGAATCTGGGATTTAAGGTTTGAACCTACCAGGGTTTACGCAGCCAATACTTTCACTATCAGCTCTTCAGCTTCTGTATCTAGTGTGCCTGCTGGTCTTTCAGGAGGGAGCCAGCTGCCATTACCCTGAGAAATGCAACATTTTGGATTGTTTTCTGTGCCTGAGGGAGTGGACCACAGGACTTACTATATGTGCTGGAGTTATACTGCTAAAGATCATGGATGGCAGGATAGGAACCCAAAGCAAACCTGAAAACACAACATTTCCCTTTAATACATAGGGCAGGATCTGCTGGATGGCCCTGAAGTTTCCATGGGAATTTTATTGGAACTAGAAGGGATGATTCATATGAAGAAAAATGTAGTTTTCTCTCATTCAGTGTCTCTTTCCATGCAGAATAATAGATCTAGCTGACTCTGGCAAGCAAGAGCATTTGGACCTTGTAATTGCTTATGTTCTGGCTCTATTTTTTCCCTTATCCACTTGTACAGAAGATAAGAACAATAAACAGAAAATGGCCCACAGGAGAGGAATGCTGACTTCATCTTGCCACTTAAGTAATACCAATCTGCTCTGATTTAATGATCAGTGAATAAATGACAACTGGTTGCATCTTTGCAGCACTACAAACCCAAATAAGTTTTGCATTGTGTTTTGACTTTGAAATCGTGCCCAGTTTCTGTTCAAATTCTTCTACAGAAGAACAGATTTTTCTATTATTTCCAATCTGCTTAGATTTATTTGTGAAAACGTTTGTTTAACTCCAAAATGTAAGCACGCTATATTTTACAGTTTTGTGAGTCTGCAAATTGCAAATAATGCAACCCATTGGGGTCATAAAGCCACAAAATAAAAGACTAAATCCTCTGAAATAAAACTCCAGAATACCATAGTATTCTTTTGCTGTAACAGCAAGCTTCTCCTAGTTTTTCTTCTGACACTGTTCCAGAACCTGCTAAAACTCACAAATCAAAGGCCATAATAGCTCTGAAATTCACTGAAACTGTGGTATGGGGTGTTGTTTGTTTGTTTGTCTGGTTTTTTGCCTGCTCCTGAGGAAGACATTTAATTAATGTTTTTAACAAGCAGGCAAATAACTTAATGGCTGATCCTTTGTTTTTCAGTCACAAAATTGGAGGTACTTGTAGCAATACAGTTTATTCCCATGAGCCAGAACTACAGTTTTGGCCTCTTGGAACATACCTAAAACCTGAGGTCTTGTTTATAACAAGCAGATACAGTCAGGAACTTTATGACCTTCTGAATACACCATAAGATGCATCTACTTGATTGGAAGGATTCTTTAATTGGTTCTCCTGAATCAGCAAGGATATGCTCAAGTCTGTCCAAAATTTCCAACTATCACCACTGGATCTGCACTTAACGCAGAGCCAAGGATGCTTCAGTTTCTCGTGTGGGTGGCCTGCACCTGGTCCAATTTCTATCACACAGGCCATCCGCCCTTTCCATGGTCATTCCCTAAAAACAGAAGCAGATGAGAACTACAGGCAGCCTGAACCCGGGCAGCTTGAGTTGATGGGACATCCTTGCTGGCAGGACTTGTGACTCCCACACTGGAGCAGTTTGTGAAGAACTGCAGCCCATGGGAAGGACTTTTGTTGGAGAAGTTTGTGAAGGACTGTCTCCTGTGGGAGGGACCACATGCTGGAGCAGGGGCAGAGTGTGAGGAGTCCTGCCCCGGAGGAGGAAGGAGTGGCAGGGACAACGTGTGATGAACTGACGAAAACCCCCCTTCCTTGTCCCCCTGTGCTGCTGGCAGGGAGGAGGGAGAGAAAATCATCAGTGAAGCTGAGCCTGGGAAGAAGAGAGAGGTGGGGGGAAGGTGTTTTTAAGATTTGGTTTTATTTCTCATTGTTCTACTCTGATTTGATTGGTAATAAATTAAATTCATTTTCCCCAAGTCAAGTCTGTTTTGCCCATGATGGTAATTGCTGAGTGATCTCTCCCCATCCTTATCTCGACCCACAAGCCTTTTGTTGGATTTTCTCTCCCCTGTCATGGTGAGGAAGGGAGTGACAGAGAGGTTTTGGTAGGTAAAATATATATCCACGGTAGCAGATATATATTTTAGCTAGCCCAAGTAAATAGCAAAGCATAAAATTCAGAGAATTTAACAGTCTGCATGTAGGAAGGCTATGGACACTTATTTTGGAGTTTTCACATCACACCTCCCAGCTGCAGGGTAGAGAATATTCTTAAGTATAAACATAATTCATATTAAACTCTTTGTTTCTTGGCAAACTATCCATTTGGAGTCAAGTTTTCCTACAATGTTTTGATTTGCTAGTTGAACATGATTTACTAAAGTGTTTTGGAAAACTTGCACGAGAAAATAAGATTTTTGCCAAATGATCATAATCTGCAGCATTTGATATTTCAAATACAGTTAGCCTTTGTTTTACTATATCACCTATGTTTTATTAAAAATAATGTGGCAGTTAGTGACTTTGTAAGCCCCATGCCTCAGGAGCCGTGCGATCACTTGAGACTCTCAGTTTCTCTGTACAATATAACACAAGTCTCTGGCCCTCACGGCAGGGCAGCTGCAAAATATGAACCACATAGGTTCAAGATACAAAAAAGACAATAAAAGATATGATATTTTAAATATCATTTTCCACAATTCTGCAGGGTCTGACTTACACATTTTGAATTCTTGACTTTGCAGTAGTGGAACAAAGTCACATAAAACCTTTTCTGTTTGCTCTCTGGGAGCCTCATCCAAAGTCCATTAAAATCCAAAGGGACTGATTTCATTGACTTTTCTAGACTTTGGGGGAGGATTAAAACCCCAAACATGCAAAAAGGTTTCAGGGCCATAAAAGGAGTCCTGATCCCACCCAAGCACCCTTTGGCTTTGGTGCAGACAGGGTTCTACCTGATGTGCTAGCGCTGTCCCGAAGAGGAATGGTTTTTCTGAGTTGGGGTTAAAGTGCACAGATCTCTCTGACACAAATACTAATGTGTGCCAGTTTTAGAAACTTTGAACTTTTTCTGCAAACATTTGTTCCCTGACTCAATCACACATATGTTCTCAGAAAGCAAAAGAGAGACGGGATACAAGTAGAGCCAAAAGGAGTGTGTTCAAAAATTTCAGCAAATGCTAACAGAACATATTTATTTATTTGCAGTTCCTGTCTGTCTCAAGCATTAGCAGCAATAATCAAGAGAAATTTCAAGCACAGACAGCTCCTGATATCCTATCTACTTATCATATTGTTTATTTTTTCCCATCCTTTCCAGCTTGGACTAATCGCTCTAGTCTATAGATTTAAAATGGACTTTAAATTACGCTTTGCCAACAAAGTAGCTATTTAAGGCAGTTCTATTACCTGTGCTCCCTTTTATTCTGGTTGAATGAGAAGAAACTATAAGAATAATCAACCCTTTTTAAAATCACCTCGTACAATAACAAGAATGAGAAGTTATCTCAGCAGTTCTCATATGCTGTTTTCATAATTGGATGTTTTGCATACTCCCAGCATTTCAAACATTTTTTTTTTAAGTATGAAGAGTTTTGCTTTTTTAAATCTTCCTGCTATGTTTGGTGCATAATCGCCTGCTAAACACAGCTTTATATTGATTGGTCATATTGCTGCTTGCAAACTTATTGTTTAGCCACATCTGTTATTTTTCATATAAGTTGTTAATCCCTCGTAATTAACTCATGGGAGGCCTGGTTTTCTCAGACTTCAGGATTTAACAGACTGTTCCCTATCTCCAGAGGTGCTCAGCACCATGCAAGTCTGCATCCTAGAAGGGGTACATTGAGTTCAAAGAGGTCTTATTAGTTATGAAACACGGTAATTGGGTTTATTGGAACTGATCCTAAAATTGTGTATAATCAGATGTTTTTAATCTTCTTTTGATATACCCATGTGTGCAGTATCTGAAGGCTAATGATAACCTAGTCAGTGTTATTGCAAGTAACAGAGTATTGATTATTTGGAAGAAGCTTCCTTCTCCCCAACCTGTGCAAATTAACCTTTTTCATACAGAATAGATCAGACTTTTATGGACCCAAAGATGGATAGTCTCTCCCAACAGCTGAATCTACGCATAAAAATAGGTGTTTTGTCTAAGGAGTGCTTGCTGTGGCTTTGTGAGTAGGATTTTCCACTGAACACTGTCCTGAAGAATTCCTTCTGGGCTGATCTTCTTGGGAATCTTTCTTTCCTCACACTAAAACCCACAAGAGTCTTTGGATCTCACAAACCACAAAACTCAAGAGATGTAGGGGTGCTCAGGAGCCCCGAGCTGCCTCCAAAGCCCCCTGTGATCCCCTTGTAAGGTGCTAATATTTCCAAGAAAGACCAAAATACTGATTTATGGCCAGACCCGATCAGCTGCCATGGCTTGCCACCATAGTGCAAGTCTGTGCTGTGCACAGTAAACATCGTTCTGGTTGTATCCCAGAATGATACAATTAATAACTAAAACTTCATACATCATGCAGTTGTAGTTTTTATATCAATACAACACCTTGCTTTGACAGACATTGAGTCTATACTTTTGCAAAAGGAATTGGTCAGACTTGCTGTATAGTGTTAAGTATGAACATTTAATTAGAGTTTTTAATGTAGTTAGATTAAAAATAATGGAGAAGATACTCTGTGGGCATAAATATTCATACCTTAACTGAGTACCAACAAGTTAGACTTGTTTACAGCAGGCCAGGGAATTAAACAGTTCAATGTAATAACATATTTCCTACAAAACAGCTTAATGTGAGCCCTGTACAGCGCAGCAGAAACCAGGAAGAAAACATGTACAGCAAAACCTCCAACAGATTCTAGTGCGACCTCCATCAGGAATACAGCCAGCCCTTTCCTCCACTGCCAAGAAAGTCTGCTTGTTGGTAAAACTGGTGTTTCAACAAGCTGGACCAGACATTTTCAGCTGAAAGAAATTTCTTCTCTTTTGGGAATCCTCTTTTCAGTATTGAGTGAGCAAGCCAGCTCCCAAAGGTGACCAGACATGGACTTGGACAATTCCAAGTCAAAGAAGAGCCAAATATTTTCACCCTGAGAGTAAGGAGCTGAGGAAGCCAGTAAAGGGAAGAATAGGCGCCAGGAGGGTCACCTGGGTGTTCAGAGTGAACCAGCAAGAACTGGCACACACGCCTTGCACCCCAACAGCTCCTGTCTCCAGTGCATCTCTGCCCCTGTGCCTCAGCACAGCCAGATCACAGAGACCTATTGCGTCTATTATTTTAATCCACAAACAATTGTCCAAGTAAAGGCATATGTGCAAATGAGCTTTCCTTTGGATGCAATGCTTGCTTTCATTTTGGAAAGTTAGGACATGGTCCAGTATGTTGCAACAGCGGGAGCTGGAGCAGGAAGAGAGGATGGTGACTCCTCTTTCCCAGCGTCATAAGCAAGCAGTGCATCACGGTGACGTACACTGTTTGCAGATGTAAGACTGCCAGGTATCCAAATGTGGCTTTCTATAGTACGGACTGGCAGATACCAGCCAATTTATTTGTGAAAAACTAGATTTTTGCTAAAGACTCTGTTCTGTCTAAGGATAGCCTGGGTTTACTGTAATGATGAAGGCTCAAGTTTTTTCACATCTGTTAGGAATGCTTAGATATTCAAGTTTAAAAATAAAAATATCACTCTGGGCAGGATTCTAACATTTTTTGAGGGAGTGTGGGATGATGGGTGGGTGGATTAGATAGTAATCAGTTGAATAAACTCAGCTGAGCTTTGGAAGTTAAACTTCAAGCTATACAGGAAGATTTGCATGGTGGGATATTAAAAAGAGTTTAATTGTGCCTGGTGTGATCTGTTTTTATTAAGGTGTACTAATATAAATGCACTTTTATGTAATCATTTTTATGAGGTATTCAAGGGCTTTAAAAACATATAAATTACTTAATAATATGCTTGAGAATTCATCAAATATAATTGATAGACAGGGAACTAAGGCAGAGGAGGGTTCAGTTAAGCGGGACTATACATGAGCAAATGCCACTTTGGGGAATTAAGTTAATGAAATTTGTCCTATTGGTTACTGCCAAAGGAGGAGGAAGCATTTCCTTTCCAATATAAATGTCATTACAGAACATAAATACACAGCAACAAAACATAATATTTTGATGTGATAAGCCATGTTTCCCTTTGTTACACGTTTTGCATCTAAGCGTGCACAGCGTTTGTGCATTCAGATGCTTATGCTATATTTAGCAGACTCTTTTATCATGCACTCTTTTCTGCCTCTTCCCATGCATAAAGATTCAAAGAAACATCTTTCCATAGCATGTAAAGAAGTAACTAATGATATGCTATCGAGGAAGAAGTGTTCTCCTAGAGGAGACAGTTTCCTTTCAGAGACACTAAAACAAAACCTCTGTTGAATTCTCTTGCTCATAGCCTCCTATCATTGCTTTTTTTAAACCATGCTTAAAACTGACCACGCTGACGTGAGATGGTGCAATGTGCTTTAGTATTTTCACGTTAAGTCTGACGTTTATTCCTGAAAACTGGAAGGATGTAATTTCTAACCAAAGTGTTTAGAACACAGTTTAGTAGGTCACTTTCTAGTAGGAATTTTTTTCTTACAAAGGTTTTTGGTCCTTGCTACAGTTCGTTTCACCACACGCGTATGAATTTATTATTGAGGATGCATCCCTGCCACTGCCGCATAATCAGGCTGGGTAAATGTTCTAGTGGAAACAAAATATTCCAGGAATCTTAAACATTCAGTAGAAAGATAGGGTAAAAGAGCTTTTCTAATACCACAGCAAGAGTGTGGTACATTAAGCATTTCCAGTAAAATAAAAATATGTTTATGCTAACTGCAAACTATGCATTTCCCCCAATAGCACAGCCTTCCCTAAGCCCTGTGGAAAACCAGGTAATGTTTTGAGTTTGCCAGATGTGGCAGGTCTTTACTAAATGTTGCATTGCACTGTTACAAGCCCTTGCTTGTGTTAACTTGTTGTGTTTGAAAGCAAATTTGCAAGCAAGTGGAACTTGTATCCCTATCTGTCAATAATTCCTCATCCCACTCAACAAAAAAGTCACTGCTTTCCTTTTCCCCCGCCCCTTGAATGTGAAATTGCACTAAATCAGTCAACAGCACTGTTTAGCATATAAAGCAGAAAACTTCAAAGCAAAGCAGCCTTTTCTCTCCACCTATGAAATTCCAGACCATGCTCCTAAATTCAGGGAAATCTGCTCGTCCTTTCTGCTTACAATTCAGAAAGCCTCGGCGATGCATATTAAAGGGCTGCTGTCAGCTTACATTGTTTAAAAACGGACTGATTAAAAAAACATTTGGGTAAAGCACCCTTTATATACTGTGTGAGAAACGCTCTCATCTGGTAACGCTGCTCTCCCACAGCCCGCAGAGGACTGACTTATACCAGCTGACAATCCGTTCCCAATCTTCAACGTATTTTTATTGTTGGACTTTATGAATTCCACTTCAATATTTTTTCTCTTTTGCTAGGACTTTCCTTCAGATTTACTCAAAGGAAGCAAGCCCATATGTGCTCACTCCCACTTTTCTGCTTTCCACATACCCACCTATTACCAAATCTTCATCTTTGTAGATACTGTGTCACCAATAAAATTATTTTTCCTCCAAAGTGCAGGGGAAGGGTTGCCCATGCTCTTACACTATACTATGTTAACCTTTATCTTATGTAAGATAATATAATGTTACATTAAAATTCTCTTTCTGTCCAAATAAATAAACCCCAAGCCTGCCCAGGTTAAACGATACTTTCATATCAGTGTATTTGACACAGAGAGTTACGCTGTATGTTTTCTTCAGCAATGGCTCCGCAAGGCATCCCTACCCCTCTTCCACCCCCTCCCCTCCAACCTCTCCTGCCATGGCCAGACTTCACCACTCTAATTTATATAGATTAAAATGTCTGTAAGATAGTGTTTTAACCCAGATCATCCAAATTACCCTTTAAAGTAAATTTCTTCCCTGAAGCAAACATACCATCCAACTGTGCCCTGAGGATCCCCCCCAACCATCCAGCTGTATCAGGAGGACCCCGTCCATACTGAATTAGAAGATGGCTATTTTCTGCAGCCGAAATTAATTTCTTTACAGAGAATCAGCATGAGGTCTATGCACTATTCAATAACTGCTGAACCCTGATGATATTAGATTTCTTCACTCTTATTTCAACCAGTTAATTATCCTGAACGATTTCCCTCCTGCTTAGTTGTGTGTTTAAGAGGTGCAGGAAGTAAAGGTATCAAGAATTCCTGCAGTTACACCACAGGCTTCTGCCAGTGAACTGCTTAAATCTGGGGTTTATGTCTACATTACATTAACAAACCTCTCATTTGGATACATTGCCCTTTCCCAGGATCTCATCTGCAGCTTTCCGTATGCCTGATCCACATTCACTGAAATCAAAAGAAAAACTCCCGTTGGCCTCAGTGATTTTGAGGCTGTGCCCTGTGTAGACTGCAAGATGCTGAAAAAATAGAATAATCATTACACTAGAGACCTGAAAGGAATATACTGCAATGCATCTTCTTTTGACAAAAACATTTTCATTTATTAAAAATAATAGCCTCAAAATTAGAATTTTACCAGGGACTGTGCTTTTTCACTAACATGCCTCATAAACTCAGCATGGTTCAACCCTCACACGTACTTATTCGTCACAGAGAGTACAAAGTTAATCTTCGTTATCAATGTAAAAAATTCCTACCTGCTACTCACAGGACTACACACACAACAGCAACTAAATTGTCTGGACCCTGAGAGCTGTAAATAGGAGTTTCAGAAATATTAACAGTCAAGCAACATAGCTGTGTTTGCACATTTGTTTGTGAAAGTGAGCTTCAGACAGTGTAAATGATGCTGGGCTTAAAAATCGGGGACATTTAAACCAAACAGTTAAGTGTGCAGTCTGATGGGGCAGTTAGACCAGTCTCACAGACTACTCTTTTTTCATGCCAGTTAGCTATTAGGCTGGCTGAAGTGTAATGTTAAATTGCACTTTACTTGCTGCATATTTTAGTCTATGCAACACAATGGGAAACCAAGATAGCAGATAACAAGTAGCTATAGCAGCACTGCTGCAAGCTCAGACCATACCAGTGCCTGAAGTCCATGTTTCAGAGCTTTACAGTTATCTGTACCTAAATTAGCTAATTTAAGTGAGGGTTAGATATGTCAACACAGCCTGCAATCATGCCTTCATCTGCACTATAGACACAGGCTGTGGGCTGATGTTCAAGGCAGATAGAGCTGTAGCAGTTTCAGAAGTTACTGCCTCCAGCTGTGCGTTACTGCCCGGTGTACAAGATCCTTCCCCTCCCAGCAAGACAGGGGAGAAGGGGTGCAGGTACCTCAGCAGCATCCACTCAAAGTGGGTTTGATGGGACATTATTGTCCCACAGCTGGAAGGATGTATGTCCATCCCTAGTGTGGGCAGTTTGAGATGGGGCAGGGCATTATCTCAAGCTACCAGTTAAGGTGGGCTGAAGCTGAGCTACTCAAAAGCTGAAAAAGATGCATATATTACTAATTTCAGCTGCACAAGCCTATTCTTAAATGATTGCAGCAATATTTGTTAGATGTTGCCTAGTCATCACGTTAGTACCAACACAGTACAAACACCTTGTTTATTGGGATTTGCAGGAACTGTGGTGGCAGCTGTTACACAAAATACATCAAAGGAGTCCATTTTCAAAATGCACCAGACCATTATTTAATAAGTCTTTGAGTCCAGAATATTATCTCTGATAAAACCAATCTGTCTAGTGATGTACTTTTTTGTCATTCTACAAAATGTTGCTACTGGTACACTGTCTGTGTGGAGGAAGACACAAACTGCTCTGTGACTCATCCTGTCTGTAAGGAAAGGTGAGTACAGCTCAGCTGTGTCTGTCTGGGTGTCTGTGACTCTGTGTAGAATATAAACGTCAACAATACCTACTGACAAAGACATCTTAACCAAAACACATATTTAAATACACTACATCCTGTTGCCTACCAAGTTGTCTCATTTCATGACAAACACAAATCTGTTTGTAATCAAGGAGATGCTCTCTATCCATTGATCTTCTTCCTCAGCTAATCCTGTATATGCTTTAAAACAACTCTGAATTATTTTTTCTTTCACCATGTTAAAGAGGCACATGAAAATTTTATTCTCTATCCCACTGTCTGAAGTCGATGGGTTTTTTGTAAGTTATAAATGTTTGCATTAGCAGATGGTGATGTTTTATCCTTCATCATAGGTCCTTAAATAGATTAACTCCATGTTGTCAAACCCAGGGGAATTAAAGAAAAAGTCAGGCACACAGCAAACCTTATGGCCTGTGACAAATCAATACCTTTCTTAATCTCCATAAACATTGGGATTTCTACTCTAAGAAGCTAATAGTGAGAATTCCTGGCCTCCCTTCTGATTTTGATGCTGAATTACAAAGACAGGATCTTGATTATCCCTCATTGTTGTGGTTCCTCATTTTTAGGAGGAAATCGGATATGAAATAGAAATAGCTCCTGTCCACTAAGCTAACTGTGTGCTAACACTCCGCACATATGTCCTAATACTGACTTGACATGTGGGTACAGCCCCTTGTCTGCAATGTTCCATTCCAGAGAAACCCAAATCAGAGGCTTGAAACTTGCTGCTACTGCATCCTGAGAAGGGACTTTAGCCACAAAGTCATGGGTTATTCTGCAAGCGGTACCATCTCATTAAACAAAAGTCACCTGGGTCAGAAATTCTAACCCCCTCTTCGGTCAGTTCACAAAGTTCCCACATGCAGTGCAAGTATTTTGTTATCAGTATCCCTCCGTTTTTTAGCTGAATTGAGACAGATCCACAGCTTGTGCAAGCTTGTGCTTTTTTCCGTGTGAGCATCAAATTGAAACATTTGCTCTGCATTGTGGTTAATTGCAGTGGCCACTATTAACTATTACCATCTGGATTAAATGCAGAAGGCAAATCTGCATTAATAACTCTTTCCACCTGGGATAAAACATCTGCATTACCCAAGCAGGCAGTTTCAACAGCATCAGTTCCATTTTTCTCGAGCCACAGGGCCACACACTACTTCTACTCTTTTAAACATCAAGAAGGCTGTTCACAAAGCTGTTGCCGAGTGAAACAAAGCAAACCTTCCCCGTGAGTGCACACCAAAGGCAGAAAAAAAAGAAGAAGAAAAAAAAAAGGAGATATATCCAAAGTTTATTTTAACTTTTACCAGGTTTGGACTTCTTTTCCCCCAAGGTTAGATGTTCACAGGATTAAGAAAAGGTGAAAATCGTTGCTCGGTACTTTAAAGAGAGAGAAAACTATGCCTAAGGACTCTAAATCAAAGACAGATTCCTGTTCCCCTCACCTAATTCTTCTCAGGAGCAGGAGAGAAAAATGTGATGGTGGGTGGCCATTAAGGAACAAAACAGAAACATATTTTCCTACTGCCAAAAACTTTTGATTGAGCAGCTCCATGCTTCGTAAAACCTTCGGACAAATGCTTCCTCACCCACCAGCCAAGAACGTCCCAACAATTTTAAACTGTTGAGTCCCATCAGGTTAACCCCACCTGGCAAACCCAGCCCTCCCGGATGCTAAGCAGGGGTGAAAAAACCCAACCTTCCTTGTCTTAGAAGCAAAGGCTTCTCATCTCAGCAGCCGATGCTTACCAGTCATTCAAAACAATTAACACTTTGATTTAATAGTCAAGTGAAAATAGCCCCCATAAATCTGATCATCTCAGAATAGCAACAACGGGACAGCCCAACCAGAGATGCAATTTGGAAATAATTCATGTTGGTAGAGCTGAAAGACAGTACAGACATATTTTATGATGCTGAGTTGTCAGCTGGAGAAACCTGACCCACGTGGCTAATTGGCCACCCACAACCCATCAGGTGTTGAGGGAGCAGCTCCAGGGCAGATCCACACCCATGAAGCTGTCCCTGGTGCAGGGCCATGAGCATCTGAAGGGGAGATAGATGCTCACAGGTAGGTGTGAGTGCCACCACTGTCCTGCTTAAACCCAGATGCAGCTATGAATCACAGCCCTAAATCTTGGGGAAACTGGAGCTATAAAATATATGAAGTCTCAGTTTAATGTATACTTCTGACGCTAGCCATCATCAGTGACACACAAAATCAACTGGCTTATTACTTAGATTTTTTTTTTCCTTAAGCAAGGGGACTTTGAAGTAATTTGCTCACGGGCAGTGTGATCTTTAAAGCTTGCTCTGAACTCAGCTCATTCAAGTCCTGTTCCTATGTGAACACTTTAAATACAGCACATAGGTCTTTCTCTCCCCTCCTCAAAGTGACAAACAGTAATGATGGCTTGTGAAATCCAATTTTGCATTTTACTTCAAAGTATTTTATTTCATAAGCTCCTGAAGCTTTTTGTATTGATCCCAGTTGAGGTCATCTATCTGCCGGTTTCTACTAGTCTTTTCCTCACTGCTGGCCGTGGCACATCTGCCACCGAGGAAAATATGAAACCTGACAAATGGATAAAGCCAGAGAACTTCTGAAGCAGTGTGTTCTGAAGCTCTGTATCTTTGCAGGGAAAGACATAAATCCAGGCTTATGTAGTTATATATTTTGTGTGCACAGAGACAGTTAAAATGTACCTAATATCGACAGGACAGAAAGGAATGTACATTTTATTATATGTTTCCTACAAAACAAGTTTATATACATTTTATACATGGCACAGTTTAGACATGAAAATATAAATAGATATCAGACAAAAAGAATACCTACTTGAGTTCAAGCGAGCACAATTTAAAGTCTTCTTAGACATGCACTTCCCCAAAATCTGACAGGATATATAGAAAAAAATCTTTATATAAATTATTACTGTGGTCACAAGAGCTAGTGAAGGGCCATACCAAATTGTTCTGACTTCCCAACAAATCAGAATAAAATGCCTTTTGAACTAGCTGGCAATCCACTGAATTGGAATTGTACATTAGGGCTACAGCTCCCATGTTTGGAGAGATTCAAACCCTGTAAAGTCACTTTCAGAAACAGGGTATGACCTCCGTTTTCAAGAGCAAAGGGTGCAATAATTTGGGCTGCTTCTTTTGCTTTGTTCTTGTGTGTCCCAAGAGCTCCCAAGGGAAACTGCAAAGGCAGCAGGACTTCCACTGGGCTGATTTGCTGATGTCCTACTGCCGATAGGAAATCAGCTGGTTGTAAAGCAGCCACAGATGGGCCTCCAAGCCAAGCCTCTGTGCGGTGGGCAGGCAACACCGCTGCGGCTGTCAGAGATGGGGCTGGGTGGCAAAGATCAGCTCAGATCTGGTTCTTCCCAAAACTAGGAGCTGAGCTCTGGGATGCTGGTTCAGATCTCATTCTGGTGACTGGATGGTCACACCAGGGCCTGTTAGAGCTTTCTCTCTTTTTATCATGGGGAAGACAGGAAAGGAGAAGACAAGCAGCAACACTCACTCACACAAGAGAGCGTGTTTCAGCCCCCTCCCAGGCGACTTCTCAGATTTTTAGGAACTCTTACTGACAAGTTAATTTTACAATGTTTAGGCTACCTCAGTTTCCTAGCAAATACTCTCGAAATGGTGTAAACAAGACCAAACGACCACAGTTCAGACCAATGATCTGATTTTCAGTTTGTCTAGACACCATGTATATTACAACCATTTGCAACCGTTTGGTGTAAATCACATTATTGGGTGCATTCGTGAAGTAGGGACTTTCTCTAATGCTGGCTGTAGCTGAGATTATGCAGGGGGTTCATAGTCGGGGGCCTGAAAGGAGGAAGTTAATCTTAAACCTGAAAGATGAGTCTTGGTCTAATTGCTATGTGGTGGCTGAAAAACCCACAGAGAAGAGATACTGGTAGGAGCCCAGGAGAGGAGCCAGGTGATTACAGAACGAAGTGCAGCAGGTGGAAGAAGTGTTACGGTCTTTGTAAGCAGATGATGGGAAGTTCACATGCAGGAGACAATCAGACAAAGGCAAGAAAGAATTTTTAGCCTCTGTGTGAAGATACATGAATTCCAAAGAATAATGTGAGATGCGGTGCTTGCTTTTTATTGGGGAGCTCCAAGTTCTGGCCCTAGTACTGTAACATCTTCTGAATTCCTTACTTTCAACTCAGCCTCTGTGGGATATGGGAAATGCAAATGAAATTACCTCAGAAATGAAAGAGTCTCCATTTGTGTAGTATTTGTAGCTGTTTAAAATACTTTTTATGTCTGTGTTTATTTGATTCCAGCTTGACACAGCAATTACTAACAGTAGCATTTAAATGACTAAAGCATTTGCAAAAGAGACTGCATGCATCTCCATTTCTTTAGGCAAAACAACAGCACAATCTTCACAAGTGTTGGAACATCTAAACTTGAATTTCTATCTTAAAATGTCCAATTATTTCCCACTAACTTGTAGGAAGGTTTTCTAAGGAAAAGTCCTTTGCAAAAATGTTCTCTCAGGTAACAAAAAGCCCCATAGCTCTGTCAGATTATTCTGTTTGCTGCAGCTTGTTACACCAAACACACACTCCCAGACAGGTTATGCAGCTCTGGGGGCTCCCACATTTAAATATTCTCTGCCCGTAGTTGATATTTCTCTGCTTTTAAAGTGTTGTAATGCTGCATTCTTTCAAGATCACTCAGAGCTGAATCACACACTCTATCACTTTAGTGAAAGAATAGCCTAATTAAAAAGTAAAAGGTGTTTTTTGCCGTTTCATCTTAGATGAACAACTGAAATGGAAGGATGGGAACTTCAGAACAGTAAGACAACGTAATGCAAAAAAAAAAAAAATTAAGAAGTCCAATTACCCATCTACCTCATATTTCACAGAGGAAAATAATCTATCATCTTTCCAAAGATAATGGCCCTGACTGTACATCTCTTGTGCAACAGAAAGAATAGCAATCCTGAAATTATTCTAAATGTTTCACATGCCTATTGATTCCTTCAAGTTACAGGGGCTAAACAAAGACAGGGAATCACACTCTGACCCCTTTAAAAACATCAAAGTGGCACACTGTCAGTCCTGGATCTTCCTTACTACCCAACCTTTGGCGATTACGTTACAGTGCAACTGATTATCCATAATCTGTCCTGAAACTACAAATTATTTATTGATTTTTCTCTAATATTATCAAGTTCTAAAGAATAATTACTGGTGTAATAGTTAGCCAAGTTGTTATGAGAATTGTAAGCCCTTTTGGTTAATGCATGGCATATGTCTGAGGCATTCAGCTAATTCACATATCTGTCTGCACTATTAACAGAGAAGGTTACATGCCAATTATCCAGGGTTCAATCAGCCTGTTAGGATACAATAGCTGCAGTGTTCACACACTTGATGTGCCACATTCCTCACAGACATTATAAGCAGCTGGTCCAGATAAGACCACTGGGGCTTTAATATTTAGGAATCACTCCTTCGTTCAACCTGGATTGCAGTTTTTTTATTGTTACATTAACTGAGGTTCTTTTGATACCTCTGATCTCTTTTTTTTTTTTTAATATTATTTTTAGATTCAGCAATGCTGAAGTCAACAGACTTCAGGGGGGAAAACAGGCCATTGTAAATGGCTGTAGCAAAGCCATAGAGACAATAGATTCGGGAGTTCTCCAAATTCCCCCAAACTAACAGCATTCTTCTGTCATGAGGAGGCATGTTAATACCTCCCATATCACCCAAATCTGCAAAAAGGAACACGTAGAAAAGACTGTTCTGTACTAAATGCTTAATTTCATTTAATTATTTTGCCTACTTTACTTAAAAGCCAAAAATAAATATGAAAACAAATTTAAAACCATTAATTTAGATTGTTATTTGTCCTGCATTTTTATTCTGTTATTGTATTTTGGGGGATAGTAACTTTGAAAGAAGTATTCTTATTTGGTTTAATGAAAGGTAAGAAACAGCATGCAAACAACCAATTTAGAGTGCCATGTTAGTGAAGCCACTGTGAGCTCGATTGGGGATTTCACCACATGAAAACCAGACATTCATCTGTTCCCATGGAGATATTCCTTCTCCCAGTCAATCAGGGAGCTGTTCAGGTCAAACAATAGGCAGTGGTTCCTTTTCTCATCTTACAAATAGATGCCCCCTCCCTCCTCCTTCTATTTATGGGTATTCTCGATAACATTTAAACACCTACAAAACAAGCAATTATATTTTCAAATTACAAGGAAAAAGTGTTTGCTGAGATTTTTTTCAAGCTTACAGAAAAATTAACAGGGGCCTGAATGAAACTGAGGACAGCCTGGGCTCTCGGACCCTAACCTTACGTGCACCCTGAACTTTTTTTCCGCAATATTTACAATAGTTATATGAAGATAAAATTCAGATTATAGTCACAGAACTTGAGCATCATTTGTTGCCAAGCCAGCCTAGAAGTGTGTGAAACAGTCAGAGATAATGACATGTAACTTTTAAATTATCAGAACAGAGTTAAAAGAAAGGCAACACAGAATAATGCTGGGGAAAATGCAACGTGTGATTCCTTACAGAGCCATTAGCCACTTCCTAAAAATAAAGCAGCACATAGAAGGCAGTTGTACAACACGGAACAGAAGATGGAAATGATGTTTTTTAATTATGCTGCTCCTGCTCAGGTATTTAGGGCAGGCTAAGGGACACCACGTCAGAGCATGTAGGTGGAATGTTTCGTTACAAACTCAGTCAATGTAGAATTACATCTTTTCCTCACTATTGCCCATTCATTTACACAAATTTGTGCATTTAGACATAATTCTATAGGTACTTGTAAAATTATGTGCTTTTATATTACTTTGGAAGCTACAGATGCACTTTTTCTACTCTCAAAAAATTTTTACCTTACACATGATCAGGTATTAAAACTTCCTCTCTCAAAATCCTCTGTATGGCTGACCTTCGCAAATGCCCTAACACCTGAGCATGCACAGTCACTCCACCTGAGGAAGAGGGCTCATGAAACCAAACTGTTTAGCACCCCCCTTCCCCTTATTGACAATTTCAGAACTTGCAGACCATTTTTGGCAGAGCTGCCGAAATTAATTAATTTCTTGATCAACTCATCACAGTGATGACTAATCCCTTGGTTTTTATGCAAACGGATGACTTGGCAAAGGGGAGAGAGCACCCAAACTAAGGGAAAGGCAAGAAAAATTCCATCGTCATTTAGCTGTCTGGTAACTAATCGGCACATACCTGCCCACAGCCTCATCCTGGTGCCCCTGCCCAGCTAGGAGGCAAAAAGACAGATACAAAAAGAGATGTGTTGCAGTTGGATGAGAGAAGATGGGGGTTTATTGCGCAGAATTGCGCGTGGTGTTACGTTGGCAGGTAGAGGGTTATAAGTGTATGTAACATGAAACTGGGGTTCGTTACTACTCGTCAGAAAATAAATTAATTAAAAGAGGGTTTACACTGAAGCTTGGGCCTGAAAAGCAGTGTCACAGCTTTGCATGTACATGTGTAAAAGTTAAGTGTCAGATACCAACACCCTGATATCTGGCTCAGTGGCTGTGCCTGTGTAATGGCAGTGCTGGTACTTAATCACTTAATAAACATTAATGCATGCAGGGAACTTCCCAGATTAAAAAAAAAAAAAGAAACAAACAGCAAAGTTACTACACCACTCTCCTCCAAGTTCCTCCTTAAATTCCATCTCTACTGGGAGGCACCAGCATCTGTTCCACCGGACTGCAGAAACACGCAGCCTAATGCTCTGGCTGTGGTGTTGTGCTTCCCCTGGTTTTATTCACTAATTGTCTCCTACGCTTCGAGGCTAAACTCCTTGGGAAGGCTGCGTACACACTGCCTGCTTTTATGAGCGATTCATAGCGGGCCTCTTGGTGTTACTGTATTACAAATACTAAACAAAGGTAATCGGCTGCTGCCAAGGGTATTGCGAGACACAATCTAGCCCTTATAAAGTATGGCAGCGCTCGCCGATGCAAGGGGGTAGAGTTTCAAAGTGGCATTAACTGAACTAGAAATGCATTTACAGGAAAACCAGAAAGCATAATTTTCCAACGTGCTCCCTTAAGAAAATGATGGGAAGGAAATCTCGCAGCATAAGGAGAAGATTTTTGTTCAGATGAAATCTCAAGAAGTTTAAAGGAGAATTGGTGTTCAGCTCACTGAGTAAGAATAGAACAGGAAACTGCAAATGACACCAGCGGTTTGGATTGTACGATTAAGTAACTGCCCTCCTTTTTAATGAAGTCACTCAAGTACAACTAAACAGCAAGCAAAGAAGTAGAGTCAATAGAGTTAAACTCTCCTAGCTTTAAACAAGCCTGGCCAGTTATACGGCTTCTCAGAAAATTGCATTTCCATCTCCACACGGGGAGATTTCATTTCTCGGAACGGCTGGGCTAGAACAAAGAAAAGTGAGCCCCGAAACTGCTCCTGAACCCACTCTGTAAATAACCCGGGGGCGGGGGGGGGAATTATAAAGTCAAAGATAGTTAATAAACAAACAAAATTAAATTTCACACTGCAAATGTTAACTTGGTATTAACTTCCCTTTGTGCCATTTAGCCAGAGCCCGGTGACTACCTATTCTTGGCAGTGATTTCTCACCTATTGAGAGCACACATTTGCAAGTGACTTACCCTTTGAAACACTCAGCGCTGCTGAAAGGGGCCTGATGGGCTGGCACCTGTCGTTAAAACGCTTTTATCTATTGAATAAGGCTTGACTGAATTAACCGTTTTAAAGAAGAGCTCTCTGTTTGCGCATACTGTAGTTAACCCATTAAAGGAACAATATTATCACTCACGACTCTCCCTGCGGGTTTTTTTTAATCTTTCCTTCTTGTTTGGAAGAAACGCTCCTGTGCAAAACCCAACGATGCTGAAGGCTCTGTAACATCCTACATCAGCTTATTCACACCGAACACTTCATACTGAGTAATTCTTGGTCACGTATTCCTCTAGTGTCTTGATGCAAAGCTGAGAAATTAGATCATGACCTTTCCTATCAGCGGTGTGGCAAACAGATACTGTGTCTGGGCTCCCTGTCTGCAACTCCAGGGAAGTAAATGAAAACTCAGATAAATATGTGTGTGCAAATATATTGGATGATATTTTATTAAATGATATTTTATGATAAGGCCAACGGTTAAATTACATTATCAAGATGGAAAATACAGTCATGGATTTTATTTCCTTTTACTTCTTTCCTGGAGTATTTGAAATACAGTATAATTTTATGGACAGCACAAACTTTAACTTGCTATAGCAAAGCAGAAGGAGCTGACAGTCAAAAAGGAAGTTGTATGTCATATTAAAAATGAGCTAGAACTGTCTGTAGTATTAATAGACAAGTAGAAAAAGAGAAAGTATCAAGCAAAACACTACCTGGAAAAAAGTAAACGTTCTCAAACCAAAAGCAGAACTTTTGAAGAGCTAAATCCTCAATTTGTGGCCACCCTAAGAAAAGGCAAGGCAAGCCAGTGGACTCACCGATCCTAGAAGCAACCTGAATCCTTGTTAGGAATTTTATGCTTGCAAATGATGGCGGAGGGGAAATCAGGCAAGAATAATTAGTAGCAAGAAACTCTTGCCCTCCCAGAAAAACCCACATCAGGTCTGAGATGGAAATCATAAGAGAAACCCTGCTTCCACTTAAGTAAATAGGAACATGCTGATTTCTTTCACTAAGATTAAGATCTCAGTCTAGGTGGTGGACTCATTTTTGTAGCTACTGAAGATTTACTGCCCCTAACATAGGAAAAAAAACCTAAAATGACTACTTTGCTCCAAGTTGAACCAGTGGAATTCTTAACATTCAACAGAAAAACATCTATTTGATGGAAGGAAACAGGCACTGCCATCAGAGGGACCAAGCTGGATTTTGCCAGGTGCAGTATCTTAAAATTATTGATGATGTCCTGATCTAATGTTACAACTGGGCAAGAAATTCAGGCTCCCAGCCTGTGCTGTGCTCAGGGCATCCAGACCCCAAGAGAAATGAGCAACAATGAAGTCAGCAGCCAGCAGAACACATCTATCATTTAAAAATAATATTTGCACTTTTATTTTGCCTCAGTGCAACAGAATAGTAGTGGGAGTGTTGGATGTATGCGTTTAGACCGGTGAAGTGGGGGTCTAAACTGCAGAGGCCCCAAACCACACACCACATCACATGTGAATCATGTGATCCACATGAATTAATTATTGTATGCAATTTTTTTTTATTTTTACTATTCCTTTATCTGGGAAATTAAAAAATTCCTTTATCTGGGAAATTCTGGGGAAATCCTGAATCCTTTGGCATCAGTAGCAAAACTCATTAACTTCAAGAGGACAATGTGAATATTTATACCAAAGACAGATCCCCACAGTTACCAGTTTCCATATTCAAGACTGTATTTCCAGGATGAGGACAATTAGGCTGAATTTAGATATCTTTATCCCTGCGTAATATTTATTCAAATCAGATGCCTCAAATTCCTTATGAAAGCTTGCAGTAACTATTAATCAAGTATTCATACTGTACAGACTGTAATCGAGTGTTCAGATCTGCAACCTGCTTCAGATATCAAGAAACAGTGATTTTTGATTTTTTTTAAACTTCCTCCACCAAAAAGGGATCAAAGAAAAGTATGTTAAACAACACATAGCTCCCATGAGCTATCACAGACAATCAGCCTGGAAAATTCCTACAGAAAAGAAAATATTAGTAGTAATATCCTCTATGAGTTGTGCTGGGTAGTACTCAGGAATTCCAGTGACAATCAGGACCTCATGGGAATCTCAGGCAGACTGAAGGGGTCCTGTCCCAGCGGCACCACAGTTTAGAGATTACAGGGTTCTAAATACTGAACTGCTCACTGTGGTATGTTTTCTTTAGGAGCCTGTGAAGAAAATAGTACCTACAAGACAAATCGTCTGGTATGTGTGCTTTCCAGTGCCACAGAGCCCTGCAGCCCACAGCTTCTGCTTGTCATTGACCAAGCGGCCATGCTGAGGAGTCTCAAGCTGAGTGATTTAAATATACCCGAAATGAGTGAACGGGGCTGACACATACCTTATTCACACCCTGATACATTGTCTGTGCAATCTTTAACTTCAGAAACAATTCAAACAATAATACCAAGTGTAGAGGTGTAGGGAAGCAGTATGCCATGGACTGCAGACCCCGGGCACACAACAGACCTGCTGGCTGTTCTTGGTTTAGAAGAATATGTGAACAAAATGCTATAAAGACCCGAGCTTATGCATGCTACATATTTACCTAAGCATAACTGCTCTGTGGAACAACCAATTCCCAGTCTATGCAGGAAATAAAGTTGTCTAACAGGATGTTATCAGAAGGAAATAAAATAACTCAATTTCTTAGCTATACTTACTCTTAGTTGCTATTAATTTTCCTGAATACACACAACTGAGGCCTTCAACATCAGACCTCAACAGAGCACTGGGACACTCATTGATTTACTTTCAGTGAAAAAGGCATCAAGTCTATTTGATGGCTAATTAGAAAATTTAATTGTAAAGCAAACTGTTTACAGTAAGAACATGTTCGCCCAAAATCTAATGAATAATAATAAATTATATCCCCCAAGTCTTTAAACTCAGATAATAGGCTAAAGAAACTGAGGATATTACAGAAGAATAAAAACCCAACACTGAAAAAACTCCTTATTTGCTCTCAGGCCTCAGCCCTCTGGTTGGAAATATGGAAAACATATTTCTAAGCTGAATGTCTTTTGTTACTGCAGCAGGGTTACATGGTTCTGGTGGTACCACAAGCACCAGAGGAGAAAGCAGCAGTGCCAACATGTGCTGGCTTTCATCACAGGCGTGAAAATAATTCTTGTGATATGTTTTTGTGTGAAGAAACTAAGATACTTGAGATAGGTCATTGATTTGAGTGTCATATCTGAAGCCCAGTTGTTACACTGAGGGACTTTTTATTCTAATTCTTTTGTTGCCTCATAGTCATTGTTTTCATATTAAAAACAATATAAAAGAGACTAGTCTTCTGCTGAATTTTCTCAAGCTGACTCTTCACCCCATGAGTGATAACTTGGAAGGTTAACTTCTATTCATCTGGTTTGTTTTTTTGTTTTCTAATTTGCACAACTGAAACTCAGTCTCAATAAGCTGGTACACCAGCCCTGACTCAGCTCTCAGCTACGTCAGTGTATCTTGGGTGTGACTCCACTGAAGTCAATTTGGTATAAAATTAAAACAAAAGTGAGTATGAAAGGTACTCCAAGTGCCTGATGCGTACCAGCCAGGGTATCATAGCAGCGACCAAGCCCATCCCAAGGGTGCCCTCCCTGATCCCTCAGCCTGGCAGAAGCATCCCCCACCTCCCCGTGATGCAGAGCCAAGCTCTCAAACCCAGAGGATGTCACTGGTAAAACATCGTGTGTACGCACCTAAGAGAAACTAGCAGATAGCAACAAAGCCTGCTGACTTAAACAAAAAAATAATCTGCGAAAGGTCAGGGACAGAGAAAACAGAAACCTGCCAAGTCCTGCCTGCCTGGTGGCAGATACCCTGGTTTTTTGGTTTCATCTTTAGGCAACTGTAAAAAACAAGCCCCCTCCCTCCCCCTCCGTGGTGATGCAGGCGTTTGCTGTGTGTTCTGCTGGGACATTGAGACTCTTCCTCATTCACTGTGCCGCAGCGGGACGCCCGGGAGAAGCGGGATCCAATTAAGGTGGGGCCCAGCCTTACCCAGAACATGGGATTCATGGGAGAGGCAATGACACTATCGAGCTCTTGCAAAATAATTAAGGAAACTGTTCTTCATATGAGAGGCCACTCCTCACTGTCAGAAAAGAAAAAAAAAAAAAAGTTCATTTAACAGCCCGGGAAAGTGAAGCTTATTTTAGTCCAGGCACGCCAGTGTAAGACTGAGCATTTTCACTTAGACCTGCTTTGAAAGGCAAAAAAACTAAATAGGATCACAACATTTCATTAGGTTGTTGCTTAAATTGTTCCTGTTTCCTGGTCTGCAGTTGCTCAGGCCCCTGATAATTTGGCACCAGAAACAACTCTCAAGAATATAGCTTTCCACTTATAGAAAGGCTATATACGTTCCCCACAGAGAGCTGAACCTAAAGCTGAGAGCATGCTCTATATTGTCATTAGACTGTCATCAGTGCTTGCACTGGGAACTGAAATGGGAAGAGAATGCCAATTATCTATTGTATTTATTTTTTTTACTTTTTTATTTAATAAAACCCAGTGAACCATGTGCTTAAAAGTTAAGCACATGTTTAAAGTGCTTAAGGAAATAGGAATGGCTTAATGTATGTCTTTGGAGGAACAGAGCTGATAAAACAGATTACAGTTTTACCACGGTACTGACACAAAAATGGATTCAAAACCTCTTTTGAACTAAAACCAGCTATAATACAATCTTTGTCTACACCAAAGACTTCTGGCTTTGTAACTGGCACACTGCATTTTTATTACATAAATTTCCCCCAGAAATGTTAACTGCACCCTCACACCACTTTTGTTAGTTCTTCTGAAAGCAAATCATAAAGTCTTCTGTATATAGTTCTGACATCCTTGGTACAGCCCAAGTGGTGAGTTTAAACTGCTGCAGTTATATTAATATAACTTAATTGATGACTGTTATGGAAAGCAGGCAGTCAGCTAAGTACAGTTGTGTAAGAGTAATTCAGTAAACTAGAAAAATTGCCCATGCGGGCAAGCCCACATGACTTTTAGTGCTGGCATATAATCCCTCAGTGCTGGCACACAGGGTTTCTGGGGGAAAGGACTTGTCTTTTGCTTTTAGTATTTTACCGTGGCTAGCTCAAAAGCTCCTGATCCATGACTGCATAGATTAATTCATATTAATCATTTCATTATTAATAACATCATCATTAATTAGGAAGCTGTAACTAGTCCCAGCACATTCTCTCCCCTTGCAGAGCTTCATGCTGGCACACTCCTGAGGCACAGCGCAACATGTGTGAATGGGAAAACACACACAAAACGGGGGGTCAGCAGGGTACCCTGAAAGAGCAATATAAGGAGGACTCATCGTTTCAGGCCAAACCTGCCTGTCTCACCTACCTGTCCTGCCAAAGCAAGAGTGGGGTGAGAACTCGAAGCACATGGTGCCTGGTGTGATGTCTGAGCTCAGCAAGAGGTTTTGGGGGTCTTCAAAAGGCAGCAGGCACAAGCCCAGCTGCACATACAGCTATTCCCTATCCCCAATATGCCAAACTGAACGCACGTCAGTAAAGAGCAAGATTAAAGCAGTTGGAGAGTGACCACATGTGCCGTTATGTGGCCAGAGGAGAGAAAATAACAGCCTCAGGCAAGAAGGAGGCGCGTCCACACGCTCAGCCACAACCAGAGCAGCACATTTGTCCACAATCTGAGTTTCTTTCCTTTTCTGCCACCCCTCTCTCTCCCCTACCAACACACAAAAAAAGGCCGTATTAAAATTAGAAGTTGTTAGGCAACCTAGCTAAATTTATATCCCTACTCAGCACTGTAGTGCTTCCTTCACGGAAGAGCTTTCCTATCGGAGAGCTGTTGGTTTGTATCTCTCATTCTCTTTTCCAGCCTGTACAATGGTAAACACCTGTTCATTTAGCAGCTGATGGAAGACATAATAGCTGTGTAACTGTAAATAGTCAGCAGCTGTAAACGTTGATGCAAATCATACCTAAATGACTGAAAGAGCTGACAGAGCCTATTATGCATTCTGCGAGCAATGCTGCTCTGCTCTCCTGGCATTTCATTTTTCCTGAGCAGTGACAAGCCTGGTTTTGCTCAACTGAGGGGATGGAAGTACATTCTTCATTAGATCTAAGAATCTGTAACACCTTACTCCTGTGGTTAAAGTTTTAAAGTGATCTTTTGATAAGAATTACTGCTCTCTGGCTCCTGTCCCAGTTCTGCTGAGGGCAGAGGCTGAAAGATATATTTGAAGTTGCAATACTAGAAAATTAGTTGCGGGTGGAGGAGAATGGCGAAACCGCCTGTTCTAACTGAAAATGACACTACTTTCAAAAATATCTATGGTAACACTGTTTAGCTAAACTGTTTTTAAAAGCAGATCAATGCAGGCAAACTACCTCTCCCAGGAGTTTTTTTGGCTCGGTGCTTACTACGCCGAAGGAGGGAACGGCTTTAACCGAAACACACACACACACACACTTGCGTATTGCTTTGCACAGCTAGTAGGAAGTAGTAGGGTTTAACAGATAAATCACTGGAGCGGAGTTCAGGAAGCTTTATCTGTATCAGTGCTGTTAACTCCAGTTGTGTCCTGCTCCCCAGGAAAGGGCCCTGGGGGTGCTCGTGATGGGGGGACAGGGGCAGTGCTCGCTGGCCACGCTCTCCTCTCCTGGCTGCCTGGCATCTCTCCTGCCCATCTGCCTTGTCTCCTGAAGGCAACACTGGCAGGTGTTTTCACAGAGCAAGGTGGTGCTGCTGAGGGGCAATCATGTTTTTCAAGCGGTTCTTCAGCGGTGACCATGGTGTTTGTCCCTCAAACCGGAGCCACTGGAGCTCAGCTCTACCAACCGCTTCTGCGAGGCGGGGTGAAAGCTGATGCGGCACCAGCAGAACTGGGGAGCTCCCAGGAGGGGCAGAGGAGATGGGTGTCATACTGCTGGAGCTGCTGCTCCCAGTGAAGCCATCTGGGGGCTGGGCTGGCACTGGGAGTGGTGGTACCAGCTTTCCCTGCCTTACTGGTGCTCACGGGGATGCCAGACCTGAGAGCCGCTCTGGCTGAGGATGAACACAGACACAGGGAGGATTTATGCCAGATTAAAGCTACTGTAAAACCACAGCCTGAAGGCTTGTGCTTACATTGAAAATGCCACCCAAAAATGTCACAACCTGATTCAGCATGACTATATTGACAAATGTTTCTTCTGAAGACCTGCACAGTATCTTGTAAACACCTTATAGAAATTAGCTACACTCATCTAAATTCAGAGATACCGTTTGAATATGTTTCTGCATCATTCATTGTCCAGATAAAATATTTATGACCAGGGATTTTATTATTGCATTATCTGTTTTTATAAAGTCTAATTTAAAGAAAGAAACCCATAAAATAGGAAATTACATTTTTAAGCACTGTTCTTACGGCATGACTGCTAAAATCTCAGAGAATTTTACCTCTTAACCAATAATAAAATGTTATCTGTGACAACACAAAAACCTGTAAAGCATAATTACTTGCAAGCCATTGTGATATTTTTACACTAAATATTGTTTATTTAAATACTGATTAATTAATTTAATGTCATAAAATAATGTCTAATGTTATAAATAACTGCATTGTCTAACATCTTTAAGCTGCATGTCTTCTTTCTGGCTCCCTCTTCCTCCTACTACAGTAGTGTCAAATTGCACTGAAGTCAATTAAGAACTGCTCATTTATTATACACACCTTGTTAACGCAAGAAGGATAATTGAATGCCAAGACTCCCTTTCCTTCATGTCCGTGATTTAAAGTAACACGATAGGTAATAAGGATTTTTGAGATTAGATGCCTTATAAATAGATGTCTAGGGTTTTTTTTTTAAAGTCCCCGTTGTAAGAAGGGCCATTTCTTTGATTCTAACTATTGAAGTGTGCATTAACCTGTGGGGCTGATGTTGCAGGGACAGGGGGATTAAGCCCTTTTTTTGAATTTCTGTAAGTGAAAGGTTTTATTGGAGGAGGAGAACAAGGAGGGTGGCAAAGGCAAAAAGACAGCTGGGGAATGAATGATGAGCAGAGCCCTTTGTGCCACCATTTGGTTTTAACACCAGGATTGCTGTGAAATGGTGGCTCTCGCTAATGCAGTGGCAGCAGAAGAATATCCCAGCTGTGATCCCTTCTGGTTAAGCAAGGGGATGTAAAAGGAGAGAGAAAATAAATCTCTAAAACATCTTTCTGACAATTCTTGCTTTTGAGAATTATTAATAGAAAATGAAAAATAAAATTCTATCCCTTATGCATGCACGGTTCGGTCCACCTGTACTATGTCAACCTTACCAAAAGGATTAAGGCTGAACGATTAAAAAGTACACCCTCTTGCAGCACCCAAACCTGGATTCCAGCTAACAACTTTGGGTTATTAAATAATAACATTTAAGAGATTCTGGAGAGGTACCTTGGACCCAGACAGATAGCCGGACTCAAGGAAACAAGTTTAGTTTTACTGTCCTGAAAGCAAATGGAAGGCTCCAGCAGCCTTATCCAGTATAATGGAGAGAGCTGCAACTGGGCAGTGATGGTTTGTCTGTGTGTGTGCATGAGGAAGTCTCCCTTTTATGAAAAATCTCTTATTTCATAAGTGTCTTTTGCCAGAAAAGGAGAAGGACTTTAAACATAAAATACAGGCACTTCCTCCTCCCCCCAGTGCCTGTTTTCATGCTGCTTTCTTTCCGACCACTTTCCTGTACATGCAAAAATCTGAATAGTCACTTCCCCCATCCCGAGGAATGTACATACAGATCAGATAAAGTACGGTTCAGACTACTGAAATTTGCACCCATAAATTACAGTTCAGACGAGGAAGCCTTGCCCAAGCCACGTTGAAAAACATCTCCTTAAATGTTCCTTCCTTCTAAGCAAGAGCAGTCTAGTTCGTTCAAGGTGACTCATTTAAATACATATTTAAGGCCAAATGTCATGCCACTATTATTTATTAGCTGAACACAAAGTCTCCAAACGGAATTAGAAAGCCACAATCCCAAACTAGAGGAGTTTGCAACGTGCTCATTACAGATTTATTTTTCTGTTTCTGAGAGAGAAATTTACTCCAGAGGCTTTAAGAAAATAATTCTCAGGTGTAATAAAACAAAACAACACAATAGAAAAACCCTCTTGAAGAACGGTTACCGGTTCCACATACCAGCTGTCTGGCAAGTTAAATATGTTGCATGTTTTCTCAACCAATACGAAGCAATTAGGCTCGATTGTGGTTTAATGATTCTCCAAATGCCTTTNTTTTTTTTTTTTTTTTTTTTGTTCAGTTCCTTTGTCCAGAGGGTTCTTCCTATCACATCGGACCCAACCGAGGGCGGATGATGAAGTGCACATGTGTGATTGGGAGGCTTGAATAAGAATTAATTCCTAACAGCTTTTTCCTCAAGGAAATAATAGTATGAAACAAATAAATAAACAAGCAAACAATTAAGAAACTACCTCTGTCCTATTTCCCTGAAGAAAGCAGAATTGCTTTTTTTTGTCGTTTTTCTTATTTTATTTTTATTTTGCTTCCTTCCCCTTGGGCCTCTTCCCCCAGACAGCCCCTCCCGGGCAGCGGGGCAGTTTAGTATAGAAAAGGTTTCAAATGCTGATTTTTAAATGTTTTCAAGGAATATGTTAATTACAATGGACAAACCTTTAGCACTCTGCTGAAACAGAACACTGTGTATTTAGCAGATCCTATAAGGTGATGACAGCTCACAAGGAGTTGATAAACGCCATTCCTTAGGAAGATAAATGTAAACCAAACCCCAAACCTCTGGCAATTTATTCACAAATCCAATTATTTTACACTAAGTCTTTTAAATTTAAGGTATTGTGAATTTTAAAAAGCAACAATAGAACCTGGGCTTGGCTTTTATTTATGAGCATTGAGAAAAATGTGATGTCAAATGCAAAAGTCAAACCAAAAGGTGAAGAGGAAGACATGAATGTTCTCTACTTGTATGGGTCCTGGCTCCCTGCTATGACGACTTTACACGTTCATTGTAATAACTGACTCCAAACCAGTCCAAAACTGCAGAGCACGTCCCTATCCTGTTCAAAGTAGTAATATCTTTAAAAGATTTGAAGGAGCAGATGGATTTCAGAGCATATCTAGCGAGAGGACTGGAGCATAACTCCCATGAGCACACGGACACGAGTGTGAACTCTTACCTTCATGGGGACCCCCCTGCCCAGATGCCCCAGAGCTGGCTGCAGGATTTGGGCAGCCCTCTAGCCTACAGGTGTCAGACCTTGTTCATCAGCCCCTGACACACACAGGAGCCATGAGAGGAGGAACCGAGTGGTTTTTAAAGTAAGAAACTTCACTTAAGGATCCTGTGCTACTGCAGAAGCAGCAGTTGCCCAAGGGTGTGAATATTCTTTGACTTTCCAGGTGTACAGTCACCACAGACCTGGTGACAATACAGATCGGATCTTTCTTGCATGGATCTGCCCATCCCAGCGTACCCACACAAATCTCTGGTCCTCGGGAACATTCGGTGGAGTTGGGACAATACCTGGAGGGCTTAGTTCTATAAACTATTTTGGCAGCTTTGCTACAGGACCATAATTCTGCTTAAAGATATTTCAGGGGCATTATGCCCTTCTTATAGACAGATTCTCTTATAATATTATGGGTTTTTTATTTTAAAAAATAAGACAACTTATATTTTACTGGCAGACTAAAATATGCCTTAGTGGTTTTAACTTTCTGTGGAAACCTCAGACTTTGGTCATGAGAACACTAGGTACAATTCTGTTAACTTTAGAAAATGACACATGTGGGTTCCATGAAATGGAAGATGCTGACATGCACACACACACATACAAAGAGAAAAAAAAAGAAAAAAAAAAAAGACGACAGTAACCCCTGCTGCTTTTTTTTTCAGCATAACTGCATGTAAACACAGTGAGACAAAAGCCCAGCGCCGGCATTGGAAGATGTTTGGTCAGTTGTGCTGTGTAATACTATTGGCACATACAGATCTGCTTTTTATTTTTTCTTTCTTCTCCAGTGTTCGTGCACTAAAGTGCTCATAGGTTTTTGCATACCTGAATCGCATAAGCTAAATATTTGCTGTGCACATACAATGGGGGTCAGTGCAGGATCAAAAAGTGAAGGGCCTCAATTCAGAGCTCTGCTTTGTGAATCCTGAAGTTCAGTTAAGAGATTTCTTTTTGGCACTAGTTCTAAAAGAGTAATTATTTGGATTGTATATTTTCAGGAATACCTCCCCTAGCAAAAAAACCAGCTCTCTCCATAAACAAAAGGGGCTGCCTCTTGAGAATGCTGTTCTCAATTATGAGAAGGATAATTGTGTTTTGGGATAAGCAAGGAAACAACTCTGTGCTGGGATATCAGAAACTGAAACTGTGAACAAATAAGACACGGAACAGAGACCCAGGAGATACGTGTGTGCTTTGAACAGGTAGCGCTCGCTGCTATCCCAGATGAGCAGCTCAGAGAACACATAAAAGAAAACCAGCCATAATCCAGAGATAATGTCCCTGAACACTCTTGCTTCTGCAGTGCCATCCCTACCACCAGCTCTACCTCAGCTAAAGTACACTTTTCATTGATTCCCCAAGTGGACAATTATATATAACTGTGTTTGTATGCTTATCCACATGCAGAAGTGCTCATGCAACTGCCACATGAGGTTCCAACAGTGAAAATCCTAGCTTAATTGATAAATTTAATTTAATTATTACATCTGTTGACCAAGAAGAACCGCATCTAAGGCAGAAACTTCTCATTCTGATTTCAAGGGGAGCATGTGATGAGAGAATCGCTCACTCTACATAGTTTACAATTCTTTCATACCAGTTGCTCTACTTGCTCAGCTCTCCTGGAGGTTTGAAATAGGTGCCATGCATGGGTTTGATTTGTACAGATTTCGGACACACATTGTGTGAAACCATTTAGAGATATTAAACACTCTTTTTCTTTTTTTTATCAGCATCTTAATGACTCATTTGTGTGAGTTTGAGTGCAAGCACTCCAAAAACCCCTCAAAGCAATGACTTACAGGAACAATGCATAGGGTATGTGTCAATGTCTGTAGAACTGGTAGCATTAGAATTTGTTAAATTTGTTTGTTGTCTGGGTAAGATTTCTGACTAAGAAATACTTCCTATTATCTAAAATATTTCTGGGGTATTTTCATTGGGAAAGTTTGAAACATATTGCCATGTACTGCATCTGCCTACAGAAGGGAAATGTCATCGTTCTCACTGAAGTTATGATTTGTTCAGCTGCGTGCATGGAAGGTGGGAGTCTTTGCTTAGCTGAAGCTCTACTGAATTTCAGCATTTTTATTCTACGTCAGCTGCTTTGACCACAGGCAGCAGAGGCCAGTTCCTCAAAAGGTGCTATGCAGGCTTTGTTACTAAAGCAGATTTTGTCAAGGAAGTTACCAAAGTCCACATGACTGAGGTAGAAACACTGAAGCACAGACGATTACATGATTTTTTTCAAGATCACCAGTTAATTCAATGCCACAGGATAGAATAGAGCCTTCCTAACTCCAAATACAAAGCCCATGGAGTAGTCTATTTCCAATTAATTGTTAGTTGTTATATTCCAAGTGCAGATTCTGTATTCTGAACAATGCAGGGTGTCTCAAATTCCAGCTAAATATTTTGTCCCACTCAGGGTACATAACTGTTTTCTAATTACGCACCCTATTTCTTGGTGTACTATAAAACCCTAATTATCTTCAGTTGTAAGCATCCTATTTGCTGGTTATTGATTTTTTCCTACATATTAACAATGAGACTTATGAGACTTAAAGTAAAAATTAACATTTATGCCCTGATTTATATTACATCTACTTTAATTGTAATGTTAGTAAGAATGGCAATAGACAAATAGCAACAGGAGCATCCCAGCTGTAAATAGTGGATTACTTTGCATAAAAATGTGTTATTCATTATTGTCTGAAAACTCCCACAAGTTAAAATATTTCTGCTGAGGACGACTGTCCCTACAGAAAACATGTATAGGGAAAGCTTAGTTTCTAACTAAGAATGATATGTTACTTTTGTTTTGTGCAAGTACTGTATCTAATACTGAGGCTGTTTAGATCTCAGGTCAGGGAAAGAAGAGAAAAGAAGATATTAACATATCAATGAAACACTCTCCTCAGGAGCCATGGAGTGGGAACAATATTTGCATCTACAGTTTGTTAACAGCACAGGCAAAACTGCTAGTGAAAATTCTTAAATTAGGGTTTAATGTGATGGTCTCTGTTTTCAAAAGAGAAACAAAAAGCCACCACAAACCCCATGTGCTCAGAAGTGGCTTGTTCTGTGTAAATATCACCGTAAATCACCAGTGAAGAGCTGAACCCCTTTTGGTTAGGTAGAGAACAAACTCCTGTAACAACAAATGATTCGGGAACTGCCTTGCTGCAGTCTCCCTGGGCTCCCAACTAGGAAAGTTATACAGTTGGTTAAAAGTAGAATTGCTCAAGATGCAGTAAATTCATTATGTTATTTATTTGAAGAAATTACTACTTCATCTAGGAACAGGAATCACCATATCTAGTGAGACCTCACTAGATACACAACTTCTCCCTAATGTTGGTCAATCTAACATTGGGATATTCAAGGATCTTTCAGAAGATGCCATCAATAGCAGATTTGTTTTCTGAGCCACATCTGCTAATAGTGTCTTATGCCTTGATGCTTTAGAAGCTATAATTTCTTCTCTTGAACTATCTAATGTACCTACAGCTATTTTGATACACATCTAACTTTTTTTGGCTTCAAGAACACCTTGTAATAATGAGTTCCATGGAATATTTGTGTTGTACTGCAAAAAGTATTTCCTTTAGCCATTTTAAACATGTCACTCATCTCTTAGCCACCTTTATTTATGAAGTACTTCTTGCTGAAATAAGATTGAACACAGTATTCCAGATGACATCACACCATTAATATTTTATATTTTATTTTCTATTGCACTCCTTGTATGGTCTAATATTTTAAAAAAGAAATTGAAGTCCTGACTGAATGCTGAATAAAGATCCCACTAAACTGTCCTCAATAATGCTTAGGTCTTTTTTCACACTTGTAGAGCTCACTGGAAAAAACAGACCTCTTCTTTGCGGTCATATGTCAATGGAATTGTTAGTGTATTCACTCATCTTAGTTATATTTAAGGATGTTGTTAGAATGAAAACAAATATCATGACATCAGAGTTTTTTCACAAAAGGGAACTGTTTTCTGGAACACCCCATTGGCTTGCCTTCCCAAACATTATCCTCTCCTTAAGACCAACAAGCAGCAAAAGCTGAAGGGAATTCAGTATTTCTAAAGTTATGGACACATATTTAGGAAAATAAATATGGAATTAGGGGACTGTGCATTGCCAATCATTTCTGACACCCCTTAACTGGTGATTTTATGTAGTGCCAAGAACTTAGCTAAAATTTTAACTTTCAAACTGTGAGTTCAGGGCCCAGTTTTCAAAGTGATGAGCACCCTTAGGTTCCACAAAAGCCACGGTGGAGTATAGCACTTCATAAAAATCAAGCCTCATGTTGTTTATTTAATTTATCTTTAAAAGATTTTCTTTGCTTTAGTCCACTAACAACTAATTAAGCTGCCTCCAGATAAAGAGGCTGAGCCAAGAATTACAGGATATACCACATGCTTTCTCAAGGCAAATATTTACAATTGTTTGTTGGGTTGATGTCTTTGACATCTATCTTCTACACATAGGCCATTAAAAAATGCAACATCACAAAAATCACCACATGACTTTATGTGAAAGATTTGCTTTTTGAAAAGCAAGATGTATTCAACGCCAGCTTGCAAATTGTTTTGCAGATGCTATTTCTATAATGCTGGCATGGCTCCTTTTAGCAAGGGGGGTTGGTGGTGGTGGGGAGAGAGAAACATAAAAGACTTAGATCAAAGATTCTTTTTTGGTAGGCAAAGGCTTCTGGCTTCTTTTTCCTAATAGAAAAAGTTTGTGATATCAGAGGAGACCGCACATCAAGCAGGGTTATGCAGCCCAGCTTTAGCATTCTCTTTATTCGTGCTTTGTGTTTGCTGCCGCTCCCTTGTCACTGTGTTGGTGTTTCATGGGGGCCTCTGCGGGATTTAGAGAACACAGGCAAGAAAATGCTGTAGAAATAAAGACTTCTAGTAATTTGTTTATCATTCCTGTTAAACTAACCTTATGACTGACTGTCCTCAGTAAGACTAATCCAGTGAAAAGCTCCAATGGCTTCTCAATGCTTTCAGTAATTGCAGAATGCCCGTATGCCAAACGGTGGCACAGCAAACGCATCCCTGTGCGGGAGAAAGCAAGCTCCTCGGAGCACTGCCTGTCCTTTCCAAAATCACATGCATCTCTGATTTCAACAGAAGCCTATAATGGCTTGCTCCTTCAGGAGAATCAGACAGTTATGTAAAGAGAAATTTAAGGTAAACAGACATATGTGTAGCATGAGGCTGTCCCGAGCACTCCTCATCGCTTCAGCTCTGCAGCCATTCATGTTCAGGATAAAGCTCTCATTTGCTCAGTGGGCAATGCCTAGTGTCCACGTGTCTGACTGAGGCGGTGACCAAATGCTTTCCCAGCAGGTTGCAGACATGCAGCATGACCAGATTGGACAGTTCACAGCATCCCTGTGCTGACTCCCGCCGTGGGGCTCAGACTCGCGGGAGGCGGGCAGCTCCACTCCCAGCGAGCGTGGATAACGCAGCGGCGTGTGCCGCTTCCAGCCAGCTCAGCAAATGGAGTTTGTCACGTTACTAAGTATATTAAAGTATAGACTTCAAAAGCCCCTGATCAGAAGATGGTGACAATGAAGGACACCATGCAAACAAATAATCTAACACTGTAGACCTGTTTAAGAGCTGGAAGAAGTGTAGAGAAGATTTTTCTCTCCCTCACCCCCATGGTTTTCAGAAAAACGTCTTTGAACTTCTTTATCTGAGCACTTATATTTTTATTACAGGAAATTAAGAGGCTGAATGATGTGTGATTCAACTGTAGATCCCTGGACATGAAATGAAGCCATAATAAAACATTTTAATATGAAATCAAAACCATAAGCTTGACTCTCTCCTACTTCTGACCTCTGCTCTGTGAAGGGGCAAGCACAGAGTGGGAGTCAACAATTGTTCCTTCGTTGTATTTGACCAATAAGTCTTTAGACAGGTTATGTGCTGCTTTAAATTATAGCACTGCCATGGAGTTTCTAAGAGCAGATCTCTGTTGCATAGCAGAAGGCAGCCCAGTGCTGCCTGGCCAGTGTATGCCCATGGCAAGGTGGGATACTGGCGTGGTTCTCCATTAGCACACACTGCATGGGCACACATATTGGCTGGCTGGTGTTGAAACTCAAACTTTGTGAGCCTCAGTCCATTCATTTACTTTGCCTCCTCCTACCATAGTGAAAGGAGACACTGAGAAGGTCTGAGATACAGATTTTGGTCTTCGTTTCAGAAGGATAAAGTCAAGAAACAAGATTAGGCAAGAGAAGGTTGCTTCAAAGATTTTTTTTTTTGCTTTGAATATTACTACTTAGGAAGAACAAATACAGACAGTCTGTGTCATGCTGCTGCTAGCTGAACTGGCAGAGAAAAACATGTGAGAACTGCAAGCATTAGTCAAAGAAATCAAGCTAGTGCTTAAACTAATGTAATCAAGTACAGCTAAAATCTGTAATGTTCAATAACAGACAATCAGCATAATTGGAAGAGTGCCAAACAACTGAACAATACAAAATGAGTTTGCCAGGGAGGGCCTCTCACATTAAACCAAAAAATCAGCAGACTTCAGTCTGACGTTACAGCTAACCCTGTCCAATGGCTCACCCCACTGCAAGCTCCTGTCCCCTCCCCTGTGCCAGCCTCTCTGACCACAGAGATCTGGTTCAGGGAGCTAAACCAGCTCAATACTAACAATTTTTTTCTGACACTCAGGCTCAGTGAAATGACAAATTGTCAGTGCAAACACAAGGGGAGTGGCAAGAATATATCTGTGAACAGAGGAGGAAAACTTTATTATTACATGGGGTACACATTGATATTACCAGCAAGGTAAAGAAGAGAACCAAAGCATCCTGCCTGTACTCCAGGAAACCCGAGTGGGATTTGCAACAGAACAGGGCACAGCATGTGTGCAACAGCACAACAAATTTACACTAACTGCTTTGAACTTTGAATTGCAGTTGTAAATCTGAATAACTAACAGTAGAAGCAAAACCTCATTTTTACCAGGCATGGCTAGCTAAGTGGGACACCTTGCTCCTGCTCCTCGCCCTTCGTAGGACATCCCTCATTCTGCCTTTCATACCAAATTTCCATATTCATGTACCAGATCTTTTGGGCAGGCCCTTCCTTATTTCTTTATTAAAAGGGAAATAATAAGGGTAAACAGAGATACCAGTGTTAAGCCAGTTTTATGCCACCTCTATTGGAGAGTCAGGCAGTAATAGTTCAAAACACCCTGGACAAAAGACACTGTCTGGCACTCTCAAATGAAACCGTCACCTGGGCACATTCTACCAGAAACGTAAATACAGGTGTTGCAATGACACAGAGCGGGACAACTATCACTTACGTAAAAGTCCGTACTTCAGCTCACATGGTATCTAAAGAAAGTGTACACTACCAACACTCTGAGCCTTGGTTACTCAGAGAAGCTGCACCACCAGCCTCGTCAAACCTGGGTGACAAAGGCAGGCTGCATGCGCGGGAGGGACGACGGGGTGCGAGAAAGAAGACAAGGGATGGATTAGCACTGAAAAGTGATACCCAGAGAGGGCAGGAACAAGGCATAGAGGTGAAGTGATACAGAAACAGAGACAAGGAAATAGAGGGGGGGAACCAAAACCCCAAAGGTTGTTTTTCTGTTACTCAAATCTGAAGTGAAGGATTTGTTCTTGTTCTATGTGGTCTTTGACTTATTTTACGCTCCTGCCATCGTACGCTGTCCAGAGCACTCAAATTTATGGTCAGAAGCTGAGAGGATGGACAGGACAGGAGGGCAGGGACCGTTGCTTTTGGTGTGGCACCTGCAGCAGTGTGATCCTGGTTTGTGACCAACAACTTAAAAAAAAAAAAAAAAAGACAAGACACATCTATGGAAAGAGCTGATACTACGGGGTCTTTGTCACTGCTTCAGAATCAATTAATCCACCTGTAGTGTTTGGCTTTCCATTTACACTTAAAGTGGTGTGAAATATGCAGCAACAAAACCATATTAGAACAAATAAACCCAAGGAGACAACTAAAAGAGGAAGTGAAAGGCTTAAAAAATAAAAATAAGAACAAGACATAGCATTTGTCTCAGACAATGTTTGCTAATACGTCCAAATTGAAATGTCCTGTGGAAATGGTGCAATTTTTGCCTTAGACATGAGAGAACTTGTCTGTCAGATGCTTTCCTCTTATCTTTGGTAGTCCACAGATAAATGAAACTGAGGGCTTCTAAGATGGGTAACCTATTGTCAGCTTTCCAGGCACCATTTGAGAACATCAGAATTTTGCCATGAAGCCTAATACATTCTCTACCAGCCAGCTGTGCTAGAAATGCTTTTCCTAACCATCTAACCAAGAAGTTTCCAGGCATAGCTCACTTAGTTATTTTCTCTGAAGGCCATAGCCATGTTGGAGCACAAGAGCAGAAGCATGTGGTGCTATGCTGGTTTGGAGGACTGAAACACGCCTCCTTCCCAAACATCTTCTGACATGGCAGAGAAAACCATAGCAGCTACTGAGCCATGAGTACTAGGGGGCCAAATCCCATCTCCACTGGGGAGAAGACAGCAGGACACAGGATTTCCTTGGTGTACCACTTCAACATGCCTCGTGTATCACTAGCAGATCTGGATTTGTGTTTAGAAATTCAGTTTAGTTTACAATTTATGCTACAATAGGCCCTAAAAGCCCTGAACTTGATCAGAGTCATAAGATATCCCAAATCTTTCATAATCCAGGTAAATGACTTGTAGATAAATTCCAGATACTAAATACAAATACCAAACAGAAGGTGAGAGTCAGATAGGAACCAGGAAGAGGAACCAGTCTTCCCCAAATCCTGGACATCCCATGTCACTAGATCATATCATTTGTGCATCCAACTTGCACAGACCAATCACTGCAGGACTCTTACTTGGAGCATCAACAAGCTGTCATCAAGGATTTATAGCTTCAACCAGACTTTTGTACAATGCAAGCAGGTTGTCAGGTATTAGAGTGAGTTAATTTATTTGGGAGTTGAACTCTTCAAAGTTGGGGAATGCTTATAAATTAATCATCAAAATATCTCCTCGATTCATAGGGTGTATTTGAAGCCCCAGCCTGAGTTACGGGGGTTATCAGAAGCCCATTGACCTTTTCTAAGCACCTCTAAATCTATCAGCAAAACTCAAGAACAGAACGATGAGGATTATGACATTTTTAATACAGAAGTTGTCTTTCCTGCATTTTAATGGATACCTGTAAGGTACGTGGCCTCTTTATTAAAAAATATATTATAAGAAGAGACTTGAAAGAAGTCTTCTCCCATTTACTAATTTTATTTAGAAATGCAGCTCCTAAACCTGAAGCTTTCTGACAGTTCCAGGCTTAATGACATCACAGTAGCACAATAGGTGAAAAGACCAAAGTGTAACAGCCCAGAAGGGAAAGGATTTTTACCTAAATAGCATACAGCAAATGGTGTTAATTTTGTTAAACACTTCTAAAAAGTTATTAACTTCCATGTTAATGGAGGGACATTCTATCAATGTCCAAGCTGTCCTGCCACTTCAAGTCAGGCAAGAAATCACAATAAGCACTTTCACACTTCTTCAGAGAGGACAAAAGCTTTGTTGCTGTTTAAAAAAACAAACCAAACAAACAAAAATAAGCCACAAAAGAGAAGAAATTAAAGGCAAAATAATTTTTAGAAATGCCTAGTTCTTCTCAAAATAAACACAAACTAAAGCTCATCAACCCCCCTTTTTGCCAACTGCCACTTTGTAACTAGAAAGAATAATTTTAAAAGCCATAGAAAATCCTTTGCTGATCTGTTCAGTGTCTTTTCAGTTATACTGTCTAAATCCCCTGAACAAATCTCCTACATTACACACCATCTTTATTTAGGAAGTCTTTCTGAGGTTATTTCTAGGAAAAAGAAACTAGGAAATTACAATATTTGCTGCTGTTTCAGTACTGGTTTTTTTTTTCTTCTTCTTCTAATGTGGTCGTCTGTAGATGACTGGAATGTACAAGAGTAACCCAATACTCAGAAGAATAAAGTTCAAAAATAATTTTATCACAGACCCCAAAAAATGCAAGCCTGGTAATTTTCCCTAATTCTTTCTGCCAAGAAATAGAAATGCTTTCTGGTTCATTGAGCAAATTGGTGGGTCTGAATTCCAGAAATTCAGATATCCTCACAAAGGCAGCATTATGACCGAACAGGTTACGTGTTCAGAATTCTGGCTGGGTGCCACTTTGTTAATAAATACAAGTGTTGAATTCAGCTGGATTTAAAGATTGTGTTCTTTGCTTGAGCAAGTCTGAAAGTGCCAGAGTTGTAAAATTATCATTGTAGCTTTTGCTTTGAAACTCGGAGACGCCATTGCAGATAAAAACTGTCTCTGATCCTGCAAAGAGAATCAGATGGGCAGGTCTCACACTGAGCCCAGCTGACTTCAGTGACCTGAACCAGTGGTTTGCTGCACGGAACTAGAAAAAGATTGCACAACCTGTAACAAATTAATCACTCAAACTACAAAACAAATTTAATCTGGATTTTAATTTTTTAAATTATAACTTTAAAAATAGAAGACAAAGAGCAAAAAATATTATTATAGACCAGAGATAAAATTGCTCCTTTTTAGGTTCTCTGTGCTCTCCTTCATTAAAGATAATTTAATTTTCTTCAATAAAATGGATTATGTTCCATCATCAACAACAGCAATCAACTAGAACTCCAATAAAACCCTCCCAACAGGTTTTGTTTGTTTGTTTGTTTTAGTTAAAATACAGTTGATTGATTGCTTTAAAAAAATTATTCTGTACCTTAATTACACCAAATAACATTCATATTTTATGTTTATACAATGGTAGTTATCAGAGATGAGCAATTCCAGGTGAGCGATGTATTTTCCTATCTGCTCTAGTTCATCAAAAAAATCTGATTTACTCAAAATATATTTGTTATTCAAAATTAGTCAGTAAGTACTATTTGCAATTAGTGGTTAATAACTAGGCAATTTTTTTTCCTATATACAGAATTACCAGATCCATTTTACAGATTAAAACCTGGGGCACAGAAAGGCATCTAAGCCTGCACAAAACCAGCAGCAAATACCATCTCCCTGTTGAAGCACCGGACCACAGTGATGGTCAGATTCTTTGCAGGCAGCTGCCTGTGCACATTTACCTAAGGACAGTCATCCTTGGATTTTATGCATGCAGGTACGCACACATACATATGTATCTATGCCGACATTCAAGTTTTATCAATACCAGTTTCTACATATGCAAGACTGTTAACAGCTCGAGCTTTGTGTTTAATTTTTTTGCTTTTAAACAAGTGTGAGTGCCAAGGAACTACCATCACTTAAGTAGCCTTGAGGCAATTCTTCCTTCATTGTAAATCTTAGTTCTTCTAATGGCTTTATATTCCCTTTCACTCTTTGTAAAAATTTGGAACTGCACTGGTATTAGCAAGAAAGAGAAATTTTTGTCCCTCCTCCTCCCCCCAGTTCTGGTACAGCTATAGACTCAGACTCCAGTGAAAGCCTTGTTTCATGAGAAAAACAATTATTTGATTTGAAATGACTCAAATAAGAATTCCGTTCTGAATGGCTTCAGGGCAAACTGTTCATAAAATCCGCTTGTTATTAGCAAAGATGGTTTATTATTGACATACTGTAATAAAAAAAAACACATCTGGACTGTCACTGTCTGCAGGAGAGATATAAGGCTCTTCCATCAGGTGCTGAATGCTCTGGCCTCTAGATTGAAACATGTTCAACATAGCGTAGCTCCCTGTAGAAAGCTGACCCATATCTTTACATCCTGCAGTAGCAAGATGCAGACAGGCACCTAGTGGGAAATTTAGAGAATTCCTGGTTTTCCTTACCCTCTACATGCTGAAGTGTTACAGGTAATAGATACTGAGCATCTCCTAGAACACTATGGTGAAAACTCCTGTGCTGAATGGGGCCCAGCAGGAAGGATGCTCGCTTAGTCTTATCTTTTTGCTTTAAAACTATTTGTAAAGGTAGCAGTGCCCGGGTTGCTGGGAGACACGAGCTGGCTGCGCAGCGGCACTGTCCTGGCAGCGGGCAGTTTGTCGGACAACCAGGAGACACGGTTCCTCCTGTGCTGGAGCTGAGCTTAGAGCAGGAGGAACAGCAGAGAGAGGGTTTGAATTCTGTGTTACAGGGACAGCTCGAGGCATTATTAACATCTCAGAAGTTCCTCACAGCCACTGAAGGATTTAATTGCAGCAGCCTAATGAAACTCTGCCGTGCCCAGCCCCCCCCGCCCCCGTTTCTGCCGAGGGTCGGGACACACGGGGCTGGGGGAGGGGGCGAGAGGAAGGGAAAAGGGGGAAAACAAAAAGATGAGGAGTGTATTGCTTATCTGAACGCTTTGCTAGGTGCTTTTCATTGCATTGTGGTATCTGTTCTGGTCCAAATAATCCACAACACCTAGTGAAAGAGATCACTGTTTGCACAATGAAACCTCGCAAGACATCTGCTCTTCTCTCAGACACCACCCACGGACGGGTTTGAAGATTTCCACACTTTTTCCCCAGTTAAGCACATTTAAAGTCACAGATCCTCCAGCTGTACCTCATCACTTACATTGCTATATGAAACCAACACTTTCTTTGTAAATAAAAGTGCATGTAAATGTACATGTGCGCAAACTTACACACAAAATAAAATACAACGTTTGCAGAAGTGCATGTGTGTATTTACCAAGCTGGATATTTTACTTCTGTATTTGTATAGCTCAGAAAAAGGAACAGTGTAGCTTTAACATGGGTTGTGATTCCGATTTTAATTCAAATACTTGGGAGATGTGTGTATTACAACATCTCATCGCAGACATTTTGTACTGTGCTGTCTAAGAAGAGTGGGGAAGCATTTTTATCCATAAAAATGTCACTCACGAGAGCTGTCTGACTGAAATGTTTTGTGCTCTTCAGGTGAAGACCAGTCATAAATAATAGCTTGGTTGATATTTAATCAATGTCAAGATGTTGCTGGAAGTTAGTGTCCGTCCACATCAGGGATCTAATGTATCTGCTTCAACATTAAAAACACAAGGAGAAACTTCTCCTAGTCTAAACTCCAACAAAAAGCTTTTAATTGCTTTACAGATGACTTGATGGTATATCAATCCGTGGGCAGAAAAAAACCCTGTAGTGACAGCTCAGTATCTATTTTTGTTCCAAGATAACTTGAATCTACAGGGCAAAGTTCTCAGATCTTGCTTTTTCCCTCCAAATTCACCTTCTGCTCAGTCTTCGCAGAGGCAGTGGGAACTGAAAGGGGAATCGGATATTCCACACAGCCTGGGTGGAATAATTTTGCTGTGGTCTGCCTTTAGATAGAGCTTTATGGTTAACCTTCAAAAATCTCTCACTTTCTCCCCTCTTCTTATCCTTAATAACATTTTCAGTATGAGCACCCCCGTATTTAATTGCTGTAGTCAAAACACAACCACAAGGATCTGAACACAGAGTCAGAAGAATGGCTCCTCCTCCTCTTACCTCATCATCTGAGTAGTACAATGTCCTTCAACTAGTCAAAGATCATTTTCAGGGATGTAAAAATGTCCTGAGGTAAAAATAACTTTTCCCTTCTCTTGACTTTAGAAAGATCAGATCAATTTGATTCAACTCACTGTGAGAAAAAAAAAGGTTTTGCAATGGTTACACACAGTGCGGACCTAAATGTCTTTCTCTGAAGTACTTCCTTAACATCAGACCAGTCTCTAGCTGCTGTCTGCCTGCCTGACAATTTGCTATATTTACTTTTTGCTCTTTTTCCTCCACTTTTTCCACTGAAGTACAGCCCACTAAACCCAGATAAATGGAATGAAGTTATTTAACTTTTGAGAGATTTACTGAATATAATGAGAGATTAATCTACCAAATATTCAGCCCCTTAGCCAGCTGAGCACTGAATTTATGGTTTCAGCTGTTCTGCTACTTTTTCTTCAGGAAGTGCAGATTTTTAAAGTTTGGTAGATTATAATACACAGACCCAGGTATTTTTATTTTTTTTTACCCCATGATACAAAGGAAGTGGTTTTGTTGCTAGCAGGTACCTTGTTTGGGATATTAAGATAATGAAAGTTCACCACCACAGACAAATTACGACTGCACCCCGTCCAATCTGACCTCAAGCTTGAGTTACTGAATGAGGAGACATGCATTTATATCAACCCACCCTAATCCTCCAATAAATCACATTCCCCCCCCCCCAAGCTCTTAGAAGAAACTGAACTTCTATACACGTAGATTTAGAGGAGGAAACAAAAAAAAAAATCTTTGAGGAAGAGTGGTTTCAATAGTGCTATATGAATGCAAATGAAAGGCCAGTTAAAACTTTAATCACATTTAGCTTTTCTTTCTTCCACCAGTTGCTCATTGCTCTTAATAATCATGTTTCCAAAAAGAAATCAGGAGGCAAATTTACTCGGAGAGACAGGAAATATTACGCATTGACTCCCAATTCTGTAAGGGCAGGCTCTCACCGAAAGGTTAACTGCTTCTGCAGAAACAGCAGAGTTTAAACTGGTATAGGGAAGAACAACATCGCATCGGTGTGTTAATCGCAGCAACTGAATAACTGGGCTGGATAAATACCAATCAAAGCCACTCCTAGATTTTGCAGGCATGCCTATAAAAGGTCTTCTATACAGTCAGTACTTTTCTCGTTATTTAACTGTGTTTAGTGCCTTGCTAGAGTGGGTGTGGTAAACACATCGTAATCT
>VZTO01004558.1:38854-105556 GCA_013400615.1 Syrrhaptes paradoxus | reverse complement strand
TTTAATTTAATTACAAATTAAATCACATTTATTGTATTAAAATCCCCCTTTTTTTTATAAAAGTGAGACTTTTCTAATTAGCATTTCTTTATTCTGAGAAGAAAACTGATCGTTTTCATCTGGCCAGGTTTTAATGTACCTTATGCCTGTGAAAAGCTCATAGATGGTGGGTTTTGTCTATACACGTACACTACAGCAGTATGCATCTATGTATGCTACACATACGTGAATATGAATTTATTGAAACAAGTGTCTATGTATGTATGGGCTTAGGAAGCAAGACTTGTATAGCGTGGTCAGGTATGTCCCTGGTTTTTACCCCTTGTTAAATGTTGTAGGCATGCAACCTTATTTTTACTGTTGTCTTTTTAACTGTGGCAGTTAACCTAATACAAAATTTAATGTTTTCCTTTCAAGCTGTATTGCTAAGCAGGATATGGATAGGAGCCTGTATTTATAGGAAAAATAGATTCTTTTTAAGGATGGGAAGTGGTGGGTTTTTAGAATTACATATTTTCTATAAGACTGAAAAAAAGGGAAGATGTTTGATTTTGATGGAGTATTTGTTGAAGACTGCAATAAGATTTATGTTAATGGATAAATATGAGTAAACTTGGCTGATGGCAGTCTTGGCACTTGTTCAAACAAACAGCCTGTAATGCAGTACATTGAGAAATTAGTTTGCTGTGATAAAATATTTTCCAAACTAATTTGAGTGAAAAGAGAAGGAAGCTTTGAGTATTGAGTGAGAAATTGGTGAAATTAATACAATCCTAAAAGTTTATGTTGTAGTAAATGTGTTACAACTTCAAGGAATCCTTTCAGGCCTTGATTTTAAGGAAGTATAAGTGATAGTTGAACTGCTGACTTTTGGGTTCCTCATAAAGAAGTCCATCAAAGACACTGAAATACCCATGTTCCACCCAGGACTTGGGGAAGTCTCAGTCTTCAGAAGCTGAAGAGTAAGAGTCTATTTGGACCCAACAACCTGTCACGGGGAAGAACATTTGAGTTGTCATGACAGCTTTTCATTGAATTAGCTTACTAGTCAAGCTAATAATCTTCATGCTATGTAATAATTTTCTCAAAATGACATAGAAAAGAAAGGAAAAGGCTGAACCCTATCCAAATTTGAGGTTTATGGTGCTGGTGCTTGTAGCTCCCAAGTAGAGCTTCAAAATAGGAAGCAAGCCTCTAGACTTGAGAACAAAGCAGAAGAAATAAACCCATTGTACGTGTTTATGTTTGTATAATCTTGTGATCTTGAACTGTTTGTAGTTCTTTAGTTCAGGATTGGCACTGGGAATGCACACCCACCCCATCACACGCCTGGTTCAGCAGTGTGAATACATGTTCTACTTTTCCAGCTGGATTTCCTTCAGGAACTCAGAGCAGGTAGATCTTTGCCGGGGATGTAGAAAATATTGCATGAAGTGGAAGGCAGTAGGAAAAGCCACTGAAGAATAAAGCTCTTTGAATAAATCTTACGTCGTTTACAGAAAACTTTCTGAAGTAAAATGCCCATTACTGTCAATATTACCTGATCTGAAAGGATCTAATGGAAATGTTATATGCAGGTTGAATAGTCTTTAAGATTTTGCCAACTTCAAGCCTTTCTTTTCTCTTTTTTTTTTTTTTTTTTTTTTTTTTNTTAAATGCTGTGTCTGGCTAAGGTGAGGTGGCAAGCCAAGATGGATTTTAGAGCTTGGGAGATGGGCACTGAGTTTCAAAAAGTTTGGAAGATGTTCTTCTGCTCTGAGGTCTTCTCAGTGTGTGCTCACACAGCGCATATTGTGTGACTTGATTGATATTAGGATGTGTATATGGAAGAAAATACACAGGTTTTTCCATAATACTTTCACATGACCGTGTGATATTTTTAATTATTACATATCATTGTTTACCAGGCCCTCGGCGTGATTTCTATTAAGTGAATTACACTTGCCCAACTCAGTAAAGGAGTAATGATGGAGATTTTTCTGGTAGTAGATTCCACAAAATAATCTAATTTACCATCTAATTTTATCTGCTGTACTTTACCAAGACAGAAAATAGATTATAAGATGTTTTGGAAATGGTAATTTAAAAGAGGGAGGAAAAAAAGCCCAAACCTCAGGGTGTAACTGGCTGTTGGAATACAGTAAATGAATAACGGCTCGCTATATTTAGTGGTAATGAACATTTAAAAAAGCACGAGTTAGGTATCCAAAATAGCTGAAACAATTGTGTATTATGAGCGTGTAACTGAGGGCTGTATGGAATGTGTATAAAAGGCTTGAATTTGATTTTGCTGTTTCCTGATATTTGAATGATCAATCTTCGCTGGTTTTAATGACACTTTGAATTAGGTTATAGCTTTTGTATTAAGCTGATTCTTTGTCTCTAGTGTTTGAAGTCTGATTGCTTCACTCTTTTGTGGCAGTGCTTCATTGTCCTTACAAAATTAAGATGTTTTTACTTTGTTACAAAAGTAGTTTTGCTTCAAGCCCTGAATTATTCCACCGCCAATGCATACAGAAGGAGTCACTAAGGAATCTGACAGGTCTTCCATGGTTTTAAAAGCGGTGATCTTGTATTGGATCATGTATTGGTAAACTCTGGACTTGAGTATAATGAAAGGCAATAAAACAGCACACAGTTTAGGTGGCTGAGAGCTAATAGAACCTTGTTTCTTGACAAAACGGGGAATTCATGTAAATGCTACCATGGTACAAGGCGTTCGTGGCAACTTTTGATGCCTAATGTGACAAGAGCTAGTAATTTTGTTTTGTAGTTTTAGTAACATCTGCAATAAAGGTTAGTACTGATAGCACTGATAGATCGAGCACATTTACTGATGGCTCTGATTATTTCTGCTTTCGTTTTTGCCTTCAGCAGATTGTGTGCTACTCAGGTTAATTTAATTTGCCACAACTGCTAGAACAAATAATCAGAGAAGCTATTTTACATAATAAAAGATACAAAACTGCATATATGGGTGTGTCGAGGTCCAGACTCGTCTTATGCATTTATTTTCCTTTGGGTGGTTTTAGTGCCACCTTAACATGTCTAACATGCTATTCTTGCTATTTGTTTCTGTTCATCTTGACTGTGTTTGGAAAGCTCTTCTGTGTTCATAGACTGTCGATGTCCAGGTACAAAGAGGGTCAAGAACCAGAAGGAGCGTCATTTTCCTACATCTTTTTAGATGGTCTGAGAACTTTCTTAGATGGTCAGATTTGCCTTGGAGGTGGTGTAGTCCAAGAATTCTAGGCTCAGATTGTTTGTGCTAACTTCAACAGACTTGTGGTTTAAATCTAATGAATTTATAGGACAGAATACAGGTAAACAGAATACAAGAAAGTGGGAGAAGAGGGAGGGGAAAAAAAGGCGATACAGTTTTGACAGCTCCTGTTGATATCTCCTTTGTACAGATTTTTCTTGCTCACAATAGGAGACGGATCATCCTTCACTATCTTTGATTACAACTAAGGTGTCTATATTCATTTTTCATTGGATCCATTGTAAGAGATTTCTTCCTTTTTTTGGCTGTAATGACAACAGAACGCATATCAAAATAACCCAAGATGTATCTTCTCATCTTCTTACTTTCTTTGAACCACTGTCAAGTGGTTTTTTTACAAAAATTCAATTACTATATGTTGTACATTGCTCTTCTGTATGTTGTACAGGCGTAAGCCTGGCCTATTATAGCTCACTTAACTTTTCAAGCAACGAGTCATTCCAGCTCTGTCTGCGAAGTGTGTTTTTTAATGATGTGGTTGTGTTGTTTCATTTTTCTTACATTTTACTTATTATTGTCTAAATACCTTGGATCACATTTAATTAGGAAGAACTGAAGCTGAAAATGTGAACAGATGAGCTACTCTTGTGGAATTGGTATAGTTGGAATTAATTTTAAATGTGAAGCCAAAGTATAGAGTTTGACCATCTAGTTGAAAAATCCTTTCTAACATGGCTCCTTGTAAGCGGTACCCAGAAATATTGTACGTAAAGACTTCTTTGCGTAGTTTATGTAGATGTTTCAGACAGAGGACTTGTGTGTGCTTCTCTGGTAACATTTTATTTAAGTCAATTTGTCCATCTAATCACCTGTATGTCCTGTTTTTGCACAGCTCTGAAAGATTTCTTCTGCTTGGGGGAGGCAGTCTGGAGATAAGCGATGTTACGGAAGAGGATGTCGGGACATATACCTGCGTAGCCGATAACGGGAATGAGACCATTGAAGCTCAAGCAGAACTTACTGTTCAAGGTAGGTCAAATATTTAATTTTCTGAGAGAACAGATCTTCAGATGACTCTTCATAAGAGTTTTATTATGGGATCAGTTAAAGACTTTTTTTTTTTCAAGGAGCTTGACAGAAGATAAAAGCTGAGATACCTGATTTATTGTTTGTCTGACTGTCTTGCTTATTCTTGAAAGCTGTTTTTACTAGAAAAGGCACTGAAATGTTCGTAATGTGGGTTTCAAAACATCTTATGTAACCTCTGTGAATAAGGTAGAGTTTTAAAGGAGCAGGAAAAAACAAAGGTATAAGTTTGACTTCTTCACCGTTCTCACATTTCATAACAAAATCTTTTTTTTTTATTAATAGGATCCTAATATTGGTTTAAAATTTTTCAGCTTGAATTTACTGGCATATAAGAATGGTTCATATATGCAGTATCCTTGCAAGAGCTTAACTGACTTGTTTTACAATGGGTTATGGTAATCGAAAGTTTGTCTTAAAAGTGTGTCTGAAGGGATAAATTTATTCACTGAGGAACCGTTAAGGAAGGCTTATCTATAGATGAAACCTTTATGACAAAAGTATTGTTTTACAATTCATTGTTTAACTAGTGGGTTAACTAGTCTTATACCGTGCAATATGGTAAAAGGCATGTTAGCAGAGTTGACTTCTGTCAACACAAAGTATGAAAGTTGACAAACATCAGTGCTCAAGGCATATATGTATTTAAGGTGATATATTTTCCTTGTCTTCCCTGGAGCTTCAGAAATACAGCTGTGTGTCTGCTATAGAAGAGCTGAAGAAATTCAGTTGGGTTTGAAAAAAAGGATACTAAGAACAGACAGCAAGTTTTCGAAGAAAGTTGATTATTGAGCTGCTCGCTATTGAACAACTGAATTCTTTGTCTTTAGGAAAGTGGAGTATGAAAGAAGGTTTTGTGTTAGCATCCACAGCATTTCTGCGTTATGTCATAGCTATATCTAACCATGTCTGTGTGAAACTGAACGTGAACCAAGTGCAGAATTTGTTCCTGAACGTATCAGGGGAATATTCTCTTGAGACTATGTTGTCAGTGCTCCCTTTGCACTGTTACCTGCTACCTGTAGCTTAAGCTTCACCTTGCTGGTCTTGGGACTAGCTTTTTGAGCATGTCTTCTGCTTTCTGTAGGTTACCGGTACAGAAGGATTATTATGGTGGTTTTACGCAGCTCACTGTGTGCTGTGTTTATTTGAGTTCCAACCTATATATTTTACAGAATTGGCATGAGGCTGTGGGTTTTATGGGCAAAGGCAGAAATTAATAATATTAATGATATGATGCAATTCAGCGAAGCAAGTCATAGGTAAGACTGAGATTATAGCCTTTGTGTAAGATATATGTCCAGGTCAGCTGGGGATGAAAGTGGTCTTGAGATAACTCTCTTGCTCCTTATCTAAACTACTGTAAATGATTTCTTTATTTGGTTGTACAGATATGTTCTGACAGTTCTTTTATGCTGAATTTTTCCTATACTCCTGGCACACAAAAAAAATTATTTTAATGCTTGGGTATTAAAATATATTAAAGATGATACAGAATACATTTTTGAAAGTTACACTTCTGATTTTACTTCTTAGTTCTAATCTTAATTCCACTTTTCTTTGAGATCACTGTAGAGAGTAATTTATTTTTGCATTACTATAATTTCGTGAAGGGTTGAATAGTTTGAGTAACAGTTATCTGCTCACTGTATCACTTTCTTCTAGACTAGAAAAATTATCTCTCTTCCCTCCTAATAACTGCATGATTTTGCTTGATTTAAGCTTCTTCTGTCATTCTTAGAAATTAATCTGGCAGAATTTTGTGCAAGAAGCCCATTTTGGGGGTATTGAATTCCCCTGTCTCACCTATTTTTCTGTGTCTCTTTCTTGAAGCAACTGGAGTTTTTTGTTTAGAAGTTCATTAGTGTAGCAGAGGTTGGACTGAGGCAGTCAATCTTTTTTCCTTCTATTAACATTTCATGATGGCGATTCAGTGAAAAATGTGTAAATCTCCACTTAGGTGTGGGTAAGATGGGTAAGATGGCATTGCTGGACGGTGTTAGGACAGGTACAGTGAAATGATGTTCCTGTTGATGCCTCTTAACGGAGATTGCCCTGCAGTGCCAGGTATGGATTGACTGCAGTTTGCAGGTAGTTAGAAACAATCCACTTTATTTGCTTGTAAGCCTGAATTGTGCACAGAATAAAAAGATGCTTTGTTAAATATGACTTTGCTCCAAGACTGGCTTTTCTAGATTCTTTAACAAGGATGTAAAAACCTGGAAGTTCATGGGCTTTCTCGTTGATGTGGTGCCCCTGGCAGCAAGCTGCCGTGCATCCACTGAATAGCCATTCTTCTGCAGAAATAAGGACAAAATTGCTGTTCTCCTTCATTAACGGGCGGGGTACCAAGAAATGTCTCTCACACTGTAGTTGTGCTGTGCCCCACTGGCAGGGAATAGGTACATTTTGCTGCAGTGCTTGTGTGTTTGCATAAGGTATGTGGGAAATAATTTGCGAAACCCTGTGTCATTTAAAAAAAAAAAAGATAGAGGAGCCTTCTATTGCCCTAATGCTTGGGTTTAAAAAATTACTTGATTTAATTTCCCTACATAAATTGCAGAAGGACTGAATCTGGAACAACGGTTTTAACTGGAAAGGAGTACTTAACTAGAAAGGTACTTCAGGGTCCAGAAGAATATTACACAAATTTGTGTCCTCAGTCTCTTTGTCCGCAATGTGTATCTGGAAGCTAGAGTTATGAGATGATGGAAAATCAGTGGAATATTCAGGTGAAGACTGCTGTAAGAATGTGCAAAAGGTATGCAGTACAGGTCCTGAGAATGCAGGAGAAAATAGTATTTCACTGCTGGTGAAAGTCAATAGCGATATTGAAAGTGTGTTTAGTTAAGTCATTTAAATTTTAGGGGGGTTTGGAGAGAAGAAAGTGCTTTTTGAGTAGCCTACGTTTTTGGGGAGGACAAAAGAGTGAATCGTAAGCTTCTGTCATTACTAACATTCTTTGTACTTGTGAAACATTGTTGAATTTTAACCTTTGTTAAACCTGGCTATTCTTTGGTATGGTACAAAAGGATTTTTTTGCGAAATGCAAAATTCAAAAAATCTAAAGTATGTCTTGGAAGACAATGGTTTTGGGAGGGGTCTGTAGGAGAGATGGGGCGGGACTGTTTATCGGGGAGCATAGTGATAGGACAAGAGGTAATGGTTTTAAGCTGAAAGAAGGTAGATTTAGATTAGATGTTAGGAGGAATTTTTTCCTGTGCGGGGGGTGAGGCAGTGGCCCAGGCTGCCCAGAGAAGCTGTGGATGCCCCATCCCTGCAGGGGTTCAAGGCCAGACTGGATGAGGCAACCTGGGCTGGTGGGAGGTGTCCCTGCCCATGGCAGGGGGTGGCACTGGATGATCTTTAAGGTCCCTTCCAACCCAAATGATTCTGTGATTCTGTGAACATGGGTTAGGGAGTAACTGCCTCAGCAGCTCAGCAATGGATCTGTTGGAAGCACAATTTTCAGGCCTTTTGCTTGAAAAAGAGAATATGCACATTGCCACAAAGTAAAGAGACGCCTTAAAGCCAGCTCGCAAGACTGCTCTGCATCAGAGTGTTACAGAAAATCCAAGTTTCTGGTTAAGTGTGTGCAAATAGGAGATGTCATGTACCCATGTGTCACACACCAATTTTTAACTTGCACATTTGAGAAGTGGTTTGAATATGGAAGAGAACATGAAATGTCCTGGGGAAAGATCTGTGGATGAGATAGTCTTGGCCCCTGAAACTTAACAGTTCTGAATCTTATCCACATTGAAGATAGTCTTTAGGGACAAATATCATATGGATAAAATGTGCATACTGCTTTGTACATTCTTTTCCTTGAGTTAATCTTGGGTGCAAGAGGTGTATCTCATCGCAGTCTGTGGCCAAGCACCTTGAAGGTACCTTTGCCAGGGTAAGCGATCATTTGGTGTCTAAAAATCTTCAGTACAAAGTCAAATTTTGATGAGCTGTGTTGACAGTGCTCCCTCCCCTTGGTGTCAGCAGGAGGAACGCTGCTGGCTACCAGATTTATTTACAACACGTGGAATGAATTGAGAGCACTGGAAAAATATGTTTTGCTCTCACCGGCAATGAAAGAATCTGTAGTATTTCCGTTAGATAAGAGTGGAAAGTGATGAAACAAAAGCTGGAGAAACAAGTAGGAAATGTATTTAAAATATAGTCAGCTGGATTCTCTACAGTCTAAAGCCTGTGGCCTGGAAGAGCCACGGTGGCAGTTAAATGCTGGGAAGGTTATAAGTTCATTCTTCATCTGGGAAATATTTCAGATTTATTAGTGTGCCCAGAGCCTCCCAGGGATTTCTGCAAATACTGTGACGTGGGTTAGATCACCGCGTGAGCTTCCTGTCGCCTGGCTTGGTACTTATGTTGTAGATAATGTGTTCAGAGGGAGTTTTCTCTTTCTGTTGAAATACTTACTGCAGTTAATAATGAACCAGAAAATAATAAACAAAAAAAAATTTCCATTTTCATGTCATTGACATGACAGGTCTGAAGTCCTTAAAATAAATGAATCACTGCATTTGTGTGCGGAGTCAGAACTGCTCTTTTTGTCCCTGTTACCTTTTGATATTTTTTGAAAAAAAGAAAGTTGGCTCTTGAGTCATCTAGGACAGCATATAGTGTCTGATAGCGTATCTTAAATTCCATGCATTAAATACCTTGCTGTGTTAATGTACTAAAATTGAAAATAAAAGTGAAGAAAAAGTTTATTTTGGGGATTTGTAGTGATAAGTTAGAGGTTGCACGTGGCAATAGGCTGATCGTTACCTCATTTGTGGAGCCAGAGCAAATTGTATGGAGAAAACAAATGCAGAAGCGTTTAATAGAATTATCAATTTTGTGCTTTGAAAGGAAATGCTGGAAATATTTTCAGTATAGCTGAAAAGCCTTATGATAATGGCAACTCCTAACAAAAAATACATATAATGCAATGCTGGTCCTGCAGTGTAAGAAAACAATTCTATTTTTTGTGCTTTCTGTGGAAGGACTGGGTACTAATTTTGGATGATAAAAGAAAGCTAGAGAAAGTCTGTGTTTTGCCTAGCTCATGGGTTCTAAATTAATAGTCAGTGACACAAATCAGATTGGAAAAGATGATGTTATGACACAGCAGAACCGTACTTGGTTGGTGGTCTGGACTGTACCAACTGAACCATAGCTAATGTGTTGTGTTGTCACATACAAAACTGTCCGAGAGGGTGGAATTTATGGTCTCAAACAGTTGGAGCAAGGATTGATGCACCCAAAAAGGAAAGAAACTTGGGTTATCGATGGCAGGTACTTATTAGAAGTTTCTGTATTTGAAGATCTTAGCTTAAAAACTAGTTGTGATTATGCTCCTGTTAATGCAGGAATTCTTTTCTGGTTTTGCTTCCGAGTTTAATTACTGTTGTTTAGCATTAGGGATGATATAGTCTAAAGCTGTTGATGAGGCTTTAAAAAAATATGTGAAAATTGGGTCCACTTTACACAGGACTGTAGTCAAATAGCTCCCCTCCTATCATTAAAATAAGGTGAAAATGCACCAGGAGGTGTGAAATAAGTCAAAATCCCCATAGCTTTAACTCTCATTTTAAACATTTTTTTTTTTAAGTCTCAAAAAATGTTGAACTGTTTCTAAACTTACTGCATTGGAAACAGACTGACTTGCTTGGTGCATCATTACAATCTGTATCAGCTGCAGTTGCCTTTTTTCCTGTTGAGTCCTGTCCCTTGAGTTCCCTTGTCTTGCACAAAGAGCAGCTTTATTGTTTGATTTACTAACCAGCCTGAGTTAAACTTGTTAAGATTTTGTTTAAAATCAAAACAGAACGGTTGTAGAAGGAAGAGCTTTAATGTAAAGAATCCTAGACTTGTCTTCTAAAAGTATATCTGACCAGATCTTCATCTGTGGCAATGCTTTGATAAAAGATCATGCAGTCCTTCTCAGGAAATTGTAGATGTTTGAAACCCACATTAAATCCTGTAGCAACAGAATAATATGTCTGGGTAACTCTTACTTTTCCACTGAGCTTTCATTATTATTGGAAACAATTCTAGGGAAGAAATTTGAACCAACACTGAAAATGGCTAAAACCTTTCTCATACCTTTTAGATTATCTTTATTGATTTCTTTTTCTAATTAAGCTCAGTGCTGTATCCTGGTAATAGGCTGCACTTCAATTATAGATGCGGAAGATACTGCGCTAAACCTGATGTTGTCAAAGGCTTGTACTTGGGACAAAGTGTGGTCTTTTCTGGTTATCAGAGTTCTGGTGGAGGGAAGTTGTTAATACTAAAAATAATGTATCGGCTTTGTACACGTTATTGCTTTCCCTTGAAACTGTAATGTGGTTTTTGTTAATGGTTGTTGTTCCGTAGTCATACGAAACTAAAGCAGTAAGTCGGAGGAGTCGGATGTGGGGAAGGTGTCTAAGCTGCACTCGCTGTAATTGTGGTCAGTACCATTGCATTTCACTGTATTGTCTGAAAAGACTTTCTAATAGTCCTTGCTGCTCTAAAGTTTATGGAGTTTGTAGTTAAAATGTTGCAAACAAATACTCATAAACGTATATAGAATGGGGAGAAAAGAGACTGCAGCATTATTTTAAGACTGCATTGCTTGCTCAGGCTTTACCTGGAGACCAAAAATACCCATCTACATGGATGCGTATTTTTAATACAAATGTAAACTTCCACAAAAACAAATTGTTCTTTGCATCATGCAAAGACATGACACTTGCGTGGTGTTTAAAGATACTGTGATGAGATTTCTGTGGCCTGCTGCGCTTATGTGGGACTCGAGCTCAGCAGAACCTCTGATTGCCTCTGCTTGTAGCTGCTCAGTTTCTCAGTCTTGCTCTGTCGTTGGTGAACCGTTGCACACTTTTTTTGGTATGTTTTTCTAAGATGGGGGGAACATCTGTCCAGTTGTTGCTGTGTTTCAGAAGCACAGGACAGTAGAGATAGTTGAGGAGAGCTCGCCATGATTCTTAGTAGGGTACAAAAATTTGTTTTCTTTAATCATATTTCCAAATATTGCCTTGTAGAGGTGGATCCCAGCTGGTGTGAACTGTCCACACGTCAGTGAGGTGGTGTGGAGGCTTCACAGACCAGGCACTCAATACAATAACGGATGTTTTTTGGTTTAAACCGGTGTGCTGCAGAGGTATGAGTGTGAGATGTTCAACTGTCGGAGCATGATCTCCACCCACCACCGCACCAGGGTGAGGAACTGGAAATGAGTGTTCCCACTCTCTGGAGCTCCAGCCACAGGATGGGAAGGGCTACCTTTGGGAACCTGAAATCAATCCCACTCTTTGATCATGCCGTGACAGGGAATGTTGTGCCCCTGCTTTGTCCAGAAATATCATCTCTCAGCACGTGCTCGTCCCAGCAGTGCTGACTTCCCACTGAGCAGCAGGAGGGACAGTGGATGTGGCAGATCTCTGGGTCTGGACTTGGAGAGGAGCTCTCTGGAGTAACCCAGCAGTGGTAACAGTGCAGTGCAGGTGGAGCCACGCTGGTCTGTAGAAAGTAGTGCTCCAAGGTAGGATTTTTCTCTTAAGAGTATCTTTTCGGAGCACATGACAACCATTAATCATCAGGTTCTTCTACATGAAACTTCTGTTATTCACTAGACAATTATATTTGGAAAATTTTTTCTTTGTGTTAGGTAGGTGCTTGCATAGTTTTCCAACACATTTTTGTGGCACTGAACAAATTGCAAAATGACCCAAAATGGTTTAAGCATTAAGGAGGACAGAGATGAGATCTTTTTGGCTAAGTGCTGATACTGGAATTGCATGGGGTTCGGGAGCTAAATCCTCCAGAACTGCACATGCGCGGAAGATGAGGTACACTGTGAATTTAAAAAAAAGCTTAGTGATTTATTTATATATATAAAAAGTACCATTAAGAAAGACAAAACCAAATTATCAGTAACCCATACAATTCACACAAATGGCTTTCCTTGTAAAAGGAAAATGGCTTTACTTGTTCTTGGGTAATCCCTGGGGATAATGAAAATGTTACTAAATTAAGCAGCAGTGTCTTAAATATCTACAGTGTAGAAACTGATATTGAACTAAGGGAATTGTAAAAGCTGGTTTCTCTTTCAGCTAGAATTTCTAATAAATTAAGATCATATTAATGGGGGTTTGAACCAGCTGCTGCTTTAGAGAAAGAAGTACTTTCTCCCACAGAATGGCTTTAAAAAAAAAATAAGCTAAGGTTGCTATCAATACCTTTAATGCAGACAGTCAGTTACAGAAAAAGCACAGTTTTGCCTAAGTTTCATATTTAGATATATTTGTCTAGCAGGATTTACGTGACACAGGGTGTACTCCCTTGGTTCTGAAGTCAGTTACGTGATGATGAAGTATGTGACACCGCTGGCTGGAAAAAAGAGAGGAGCATGGTGGGGTGCAGGGCGGTCAGTCCTGTGCTTGTCAGGCTTCCACTCCCATTCTGAAGTTTTCGTTCAACGACGTGGTCACTACTTCCTTATTATTGCTTTTATTCCCTATCAAAGAGAGATGACAGAATTTCAATTAAAAATAAAAGCTGAAAGATTCAGTCGTAATTTTTAACTTGTACATGCCAAAGACTTCCAAGAAATTTGAATGTGTGAACTAAGCAGCTCATTAAAATGCCTGCTTCCTCTAGGTGAGAACTCTTTTTATAGAAACTGTGCTCTAAATGGCAAGTATTTTTCTCTAGGTATCAGGGTCATCCTTCATGTTTAATTGGTTGACTCAAGCTTTAAGTTTGATTCTTGGATTTGTGGGCTGTAAGGGGTTTTTTGTTCCATTTCAGCAGAGACTTTTGCATTGTTTTTGCAGTACCAAATTTCATGATGAAGTCTGAGGGTGGTGTTAAAATGGAAATGCTGAAGAACACCATGCATTACTTAAATACGTCTCTAGAGAGAGACCATACCATAAAGTATACGTGTACTTTCTTTCAAGTTAAATTTTTATGATAGTTAAGCTAACCCTCATACTGCCAGATAATTTATTTCTCTAATGGGAGACAGGTTATTGCAGTTACTAGATGTCTCGTTATAAAAACTAGAGTCCTTGGCAGGGAAGTTCATCCCAAAGTTACAAAGATGAAACAATTCAGTAATTTGTTGTAAGGAGGTATGGCTGTTATCTGGGGTGGCTTATTCCCTACGCAGTCTTGTTGTTAATTAGTTTCTCTTCATGATGAGAATAATTTAAAAGAACAACACGGTGGAGTTTGATTCCTGAGTAAACACAGTTTCTTTAGTTACAGTGTCAATTTAAGTTAAACACACTGTTTTGTAGTAGATGTGAAGACCTTTGAGACAGGCATGATTTCTGTAATGAAATTATTATATCTTCTTCGGTGACATTTCTGAGGTTTTATCTTCAGAAAGATGCTGGAAGGAGGCCTGTAAGAAAACCTGAGCAGGATCCTAAATGTGAGATAGAGGGAAACCAGGCTCACATTAGTGGTTAGTAAATGGCAGAAGGATATTTTTATATTGAATATTTTTCTCAACAGTCCTGATTTCTGGGAGCTCTGCTAGTCTTGTTTCTTTTCAAGTGCTGACTCAAGGTTTTCTTTTTTGCATTCTTAGGAGGTTAGATATAGTCTCAGTGTAGTGTTAAAACGTTTCACGAGTGAGGACATAAATTGCTGTTCTGTATGGTAATTCAGAGCACTAGCAGGCTCTGGAAAGTGGCTCTAGAAGTGGCAGTCTGCAGGTTATGCACCTCTGACTCAAAGCAGGTGGTTTTCATTTCAGTATTGTGTTCTGTAAACACAGCTTAAGTACAAGGGGGTTTTTTCTGTCCATCAAAAGTTAAAATTCTGGAAAGGCCCAGTATAAACCTCCAGGATTGCTGCTGTAACCTCACTGTCGTTGGTAAATTAATACCCATAGAGTTACTAAGAGAGTTCTCTTTGTAAAAGAATAACCGCGTTGCAAAGTCTTCCCCAAAAGTGCTTTTTCTTGGTAAAGACCTGGCTCTGTAAGCACAAGGAGCAGCTCACTCAAGTAGGACTCTGGTTTTTGTGTAGACCCATTGCAGAGTGGAATTGTTCTTGAAGGAGACAGGAAAGTTTTATCAGCCCTCGAAAACAATCACCCTTCATGCTCTATAATTCATCAAGCTCAATAGCGTTTTGGAGCTCTAACTTCAAATTAATTTCTTTGTTTATTCAAATGGAATATCTTTCACGACATGGATGATGCACTTCGTGTTTGCAAGTCTCTGTGCTGTCTTTTGAGAAGCTGAAGGCAGGCTTTATACATGGCAGTGAAGCAGAGGGGGTAGAAGTGCAATTTAAAATATGTCAGTCTTCTTAATGAAAATCTCTTTTGAAATGAGTTGAGCAGTTCATAGCTTCCGAGAGTTGAGTCAGTGCTGTTAAGCATACTTTTGAGTAATTCCACTGTTTTACTGTGAGCTATGTGTGACACTTTGGGGAGAATATAATTTTGCCATTCCTATCCCCTTTGGGCAAATAAATTCTTCTTCAGCTTTTCCAGTACATGTATAATTAATAACTTTGTTTACTGACAATGTCAACGATAACACAGCTCTGATTTATAGCAGTTATCTTCTGCCTCTTTGCTTCCTCTGTAGCACATCATGAAATGCCACATAGACAGAAAATACCCTGTCTAAGGAAGGTGGGTTTAGTGAGCTAAAGTCATTGAGCTTTAAATAGTTAGTTGAAAATTTATTTTGAGCAGCAATCCAAGAATTTGCATGGAGTGGGAAGGAAAAATAACCACTGGAGGCTTTGGAGAGATGAAGGAGGCAGCTTTGCTCTGTGAGATCAGGCTTCTGAGGTTTCCTGAACTGTAGTGTATCTGTGCCTGGCGCTGACTGGAGATTTCCTTCCAGTCATATCCTTAATGTCAACATTGCATGGTTATTGCTCTACTAATTTGCTGAAATTATCATTAGTGTGATTAACCATTCTAGGCGTCATTTTCAGAGTTGCCAATCTCCCCGCGACTTCTTTTGATTATAACGGGAGTACAGGCGTCAGCTCAGAGGATTACAAGCAAGACAAGTGAGGATTTAAACAATTAACCTATTCACTTCTGTCAAATTCAGCTGGATTGTAAGCGAGTGCAATAGAATACAGGAAGTAAAGCTTTTCTGAAGCCTCTTAGGTGATGTTCATTGTTTTCACTTCATTCCTGTTAGTAAAGCTGCATCACATTAATGATACAGCAACATTAAACCAGGGGTTTGAGTCCTTGGGCAAAATACTGAGACTTCAAATCGTAAGCTGGCTCTCTTGCAAAACTTAAACTTGATTTCTTTAGTTTCACAGAGAATTCTAATTGTTGATCATTGTTTTCTAAGTAAAAGAGGAGTTTCTTTAAAGTGCAGAAAACTGTTACATATGAAGGGGAAAAGTTTTAATTTTTTTGTTTGCCTAGAATAGCTCAGATATGTCAAACTCTATTTGAAAGAGCACTCTTCCCTGTTTATTAAAATAGTGATCCATTATTGTACCTCCTCACAAAAAGTACTAAACGCTCTTGGATATTCTTTAGAATTATACGCCAGCTTTTTTCGAGGAAGGTTCTGATGCTTTATTTATGTTAAAGTGGTCACAATTTAATTTACTGAGTTGAAATAGGAGTAACCGAGACTCATATTTATACCATCTCTCCCTGTTCTGTTAGCAGTTACCAGTTTGTATCAGTGTTGTGGGAATGCTCCACAGTCTACTATTTCTGTTTCCTAGGAAGAATTATTTTCAGAAATACTGCAAACATACAAAATTTCTTTGATGGATTTGAGACATGCTCCTTATCCATAATATCTTCCTTGATTTATGTACTTTAAGGAACCCAAAACTCACTGGATTGTATTTAAGGAAAAAGAACTTGACGGAGGTATGTCCTTGTCTGAATTCCGGTTGCTTCGTGTGAGCTCCTGTAAGTGAAAAGAGATGACTCTTGTACTGGGTGGTGTTTCGAGATCAGCAAACTTAAAGACAAAAGAGTCTGACAAATTTATAACTGTGCTTTGAAATCATGGTAGTGTTCTGCTTTATTTTTGTGGTTTTGTGTTTTTTTTTCCTTAGACTGCAGAAGAAGAGCCAGGGACTAGGTTATTCTGGTGTGAGTTTAAACCTGACAGACTGCAGGCTTCATACACGTGGTGGGCGTCTCGCAGCCAGCCCCCTGCCAGGGGGGAAGCACCGTAACACACAGCAAGACTTCTCTGTGTTCGCTTCAGCTGCCAGTTTGAGACCGATGTGTGCAGTGTGATGAGAAGCACATCCCAAATTCCAACTTCAGTAGTTCTAGAATGCTGAAAGATGAACTGGGAGATGTGCTTTTGTGCAACAAATCCTACAGTTTACAAAGACTGCCTTAAGTTTATTCTGTATCTTTGCATATTTAAGTTGTTAGGATGTGATTTTTAAAATATTTTGAAGGAAAATCAGAACATAGTATTTTGGTTTAGCACAGTGCTGTAGTGGTGTGATGCTTCTGTTCAGTCACAGAGAACATGAAAGATATTCCAGTGCCTCTAAGTCGGTTCATATTTAAATTTGTAAGACTTTGATCTTTCGGCAGAGTGAGATATTTTTTAAGGTTTGCACAACATCCCATGACACTGGGAGTAACAGCACCTTCTTTCTGTTTGTTGTGAACCGGTCTCCATTAACTTCATTTGATTTTTCTTTTCCTGTCTTGCGTGGGAAAAGACTGAAGCAGTCTGTCCTCATTCCCCCACTGTACCAGACATGATTTTCTAGGTCTTCATTGTGTCCTTTTCAGACTGCAGAGTCTTAGCTTGTTTGCCTGTTCCTTATATGGAAGCTATTATTGAAGTGGATTGTAATTAAGGTTATTTTGGGGATTTGTAAATTAAAAGGGACTTTGATGTGAAGATAGGCCTGCATTCATTGATCTGGAAATGAGGGTGATTGGATAACTCCTAATTGATGTGGAAAGCAAGCCTGCAGAATTTGTGTTGTTACAAGCCAAAAAAGTGGGAAAGCATAAACTCTCCATCTTTTTTTGACTTGATCAGAAAAAAAATAATATTTTTTCTTAGTGGGTGATTGCTGTGGGGATATGCCTGGTTCCTGCAGTGGGGTGCTGTTGGAAGTTCACATTGTGCTTTGGTACAGATGAGAGGGGCTTAGCAGAGCAGTGGATCCCATCAATTATTTTTACTGTTTGCACACCTAGTTTGGTTTTTTCCCAAGTGATCCGAAGCAATCTGTATTCAGTGAACAAATGGTTTAATATTTGAAATTTTCTTAGAATCTGTGCCCTGACCCTTGCCAGCTTCTCAGTCTCCAGCACTCAAATGCACTGCCCCATGGTGAAGGCTGTGCAAGCAGATATTCAAAAATAAGAAATTACAAGGCTGTCTGTCTTTAATTGCCTCTTCCTTCCCGCCTTGGGATGAATTTATCCCAAAAATAAATTTATTAAAATCTTAAAATACATCTTCTCCTGCTGCTTCTCCACAGGATCTCACTGCCTTTGCAGTGCACAAATTTCATAGTAGCACTTTATTGGGAAAATATTGAATATTTGATATTTTTTCTTATTCAGGGGATAGTACCATGATTTATTTATTATGCTCAGTTCAAATCCATGTTTATTTCTGGTTTTGGTATTCAGCACCACGGAACCTGAATCATTCATAGACACTAATGAATGTATTTTAGCACTCGGTTGAAATGAAGTGCTATTGAATCCATTTTAAAAATTGACTGAGACACAAAAATTAAGATGAAATGTATCCAGCTGTTTTAGTGCCCAGTGTGAGACACTTAAACATTGATTTTTCAGCATATGCATCTCTTAATACGTCCCTTTAGAGCTGCGACTGGCGTTACGCACTGGAGAAGGATGAACGGGTGCCTGAATTTAATCCCACTTGTCCAGCTTTCTCACCCTTAGCTTTACCTGTAACAATAATTCAGAAAATAACCAAACCCTTGTTTCCAGTCTGCTGGAAAGGTGCATCCTTAGCTGTCATGACCTTTTGCTAGCTTTATGGTAAGGCTGCGCTGTTTACAAATGCACTAAGTGTGCTAATTGTATTTAAAACCTCTTTATACAATAATAAGTAATGATAAACAACATGATTACACATTTTACTGAGGACTAAAACTTTTTGGTAGATGTGTTTAAACTTGTATGTCATGACACGTGCCTGCTGCGCTGCCAATTGCTTCAAACACCTTTCAGGAAAAAAACCAACCAACACGTATCCAGAATAAATATCCATACATGCCCAAAGTGATGGTTCCTGTTTTCCACGGTGATTGAAGCGGTGCTGCAGATCCTTTCATTAATTAGTCTGGGTGGAGGATCCACACTGGTGTTTAGTTTAGACAGTGGCACTTCAGAAGGGATCTAAACCGAACCGTCTCCGAAGCTTCTTGCGGCTTCGCTTCCGAGGTGGTGTGAGAGAAGCCGAAATGGAGGGTTTCGGCTTTACACTGAAGATGGGGAACAAGGGCCTAAAGGCTCTCGGCCTCCAGCTTGCAGAGGGCTGTCTCGGCTGTCTCTGCACTGGGTGATCTTTGTGGAGAAAATTGGGGCTCTGGAATTCAATAAAATTTTCATTGCCTTTGGTGCTGCTGTTAGAAGTTTAAATTTTGATGAGCGTTCTTGTTACTCTGATGTTTCCATGGTACTTAGAGTAGGTTCAGGGTCCAACAGACTGGATTTCTCCTTGAAGGACTGGGGAGGGAGGGCTTAGTAAAACACACAAATAATGAATGTAACATTTTTACATTTCTGATGCTTAGATTAAGGTTTTTACTTCTAGAAGTCCTCCTGGAAGTTGCTTGAAGACTTGCTTTGAATAATAGTAATATCCACTTAGAAGTGTTGCGAGAGAGCTCTGGTTTAGTTTTGTTGTGATTGGTAAGTTTTTACATAGGCTCTGGTTATCTCATTGTAATACAGAAATTTATTTTGTCATCTCTTCTTTGTCATGAGCTCTTCCTCAGCTGTGAAGTTCACATTAACAGCATGTTAATCCCAGTCTGTGCCTTCCGAAGTTTTCACAGAGGGTGTCCATACGCAAAGGGTGGGTGGGCTCAGTCTTAACAAAAAGAAAATAAGTCTTTGGTATCTAAAACTAAAAATGGTCACAGAGGGATTTTACTACGAGCACTAGAGGGGAGGTGACAAGTGCAGAAGGTACTGAGTCAAAAACTCCATATCCTCCTATAAAAGAAAACAGACATTAGCGAAGCTCAAAGAGAAAAAGAAAGTGTTGGACTGGAACAGGTGCACAAAGCTGGAAACAAGTTTTGTGTTGGCAGAAGGACCACCACCCAACATGACCTTGCTAAGCTGGGTTTATTCAGCGGAACAAGCAAGGGATAAGCCGTCTCCGGGAGAGCTACACGCTGACACCCTCTGACACCAGCACTGAAACCTGCCACACTTGTCACCCCAGTGAGCCTGGGGCCACAACACACCCTGCGCCAGCCTGTGTGTTGAGCTCCACCTTGTCCTGAGCTGTGTGGGGCTGGATGTCTCTTAAGTCTTACAAAAGCAGCATTTCATGGATCCTTGTACAAAGTTCAGTGTTTCATCCATGAGCGACGAACTGGGGAGATCTGGCACATCTTCTCTGTGGGTTATTGTCATATTGCACCCCTTGATCCATGCTGGATGCTGCAGATGAGAGTGCAGTGGCTGCACAGCACACACCTTCTATCCATCATCCCAAGACACTGGAAATCAAACTGTGGGAGGACTGCGCTGTTACTGCTCTTGCTCGAGTTGCGGTTCACCGCAGGAACGGTGCTGTTTGTCGAGTACGGCAATACAGCCACAACCAGATACCAGTTGCCATCGGTAACAAATCCCAGACTTTGACCCTTGCCGAAAGTGTCACCCCCAGGACAGCCACTGTGTTTGAGGGTAGTTTTATCGCCCCAGCCTTGCCACTCATGGAGACAACCAAGTTGATTTTTCAGGCAAATCTACAGAATACAGAAAATTCTGTAAAACAAAAATAAAAGCACCTACCACTATTTTTTGACCAGTGTTTTCAGGGCTTGCATTTAATTTTCTACGCTACTCATCTCCACCACCTCACAAACACAACGCCAGGCACAGCAGCCTGCCCATATGCTGCTGCTTTGCCATCCCAGAGGAAGCCTTTACCAGCTGCGTTGTCATCCCAGTTGCATTGCTTCACATTTTGTACCCCCATGGGCCCACCCCACGGCTGGTGCGTGCTGTGTGCCCAGCGACTGGTGCAGTGAGGTGGGATAAGGCTCCTTCAGGGTGGCTTCTTTCTATATATGTATATGAAAAAAAAAAAAGGGCTTTCTGTTGCTCTTGTGACACCACACAGCACACACAGCTCAAATTCTTCCACGTTTGGAGCTCAGCACTATCGTGTTGCTGGGTGTTCCTTCCTCCCTCCGTGACCTGCTCAGTTTGTGTCCAAATGCCAGAAGCTCACACAGAGAAAAGATGATTGCCTTGTTTCCCTGAAGGTGGTAATACACACTGGATATGTTTGACGTTTTTAACAGAATCTCTTTGCATGGAAATGTCAGACTTAAGGTTGAAACCCACGTGGTTAGGGCTGTACAGCTGATTGCATCTCCAGCGTGGGGACATTGTCACCATCAGCATTTAGTCTTATAAAAGGTGGGTCTACATAATGTTGAGGAAGCTTACTAAAAACAAAATGCAAAGGCACAGCCAAAAAAAGTTAAATACTTGGCAAGTGGCATGGTGTTTGTTTAAGGAACTGGACAAGGCTCCTAGCGAATGCCTCAAACCTGTCAAAAATTATACTGGAAAGACAAACCCACCCCCAAAATCCCACTAGAGGTCTCCTAGCAGCAAGGTAAAGAAAAATATCCTTCTCATGTTTATATGCAAGTAAAATAATACAAAGCTTTCAATAATTTGTTAAGAACGTAAAAATCTTCTAAAAGTTTTTTTCCCAACCCTGTCAGAGGTAGGAAGACTGCCAGCGAAAGCATAGGGTCAGCAGATGATAGAACGTAAAGAGAAAAGGGTGAGAAAATGGCCTGAGGCAGAAAAGTGAATTCTTGATATGTGTTCTCTGCAAAGTTGGACTTAGACTGCAGATTATATATATGTGTGTGTGTGTATATTTATTTATTTATTTATTTTTATTTAAATTACAGAGGGCTTGTAGGGGGCGCCTACCTGAAATTGTAGAGCTAGTAAAATGTATTTCAAACAAATCCATAAAGTGAACAGTGAGAAATCGTCAGGAGCAGATGGTATTCACTCTGACTTTCTCAACGAGTTTAAGTGTGAAATCTTGAGTTACCAAGTGTGGTGTGTAACCTATCACTTAAATTGGCTAATCAGACCGAAAAAATCAGAGTAAAGATATTTGGTCGATGTGACATCAAGCTTTTTAAAAAGTCTTTTGGGGGAAATCTGGGAAAGTGTGGATGAGTTCATCTGATGTCTAGACCAGTTAAAGTGACAAAGATTCTAATGAAATATAGTGGTGGTAGATGTTTGGGAAATATTTACGTGTATTTTGTATGGAAAAAGCCACACTTTACTGTTGAGACCCTTTTGAAGGATGTTGAGGTCTCTTCCATTCCCAGAACACTTCTTATAGTCTCTCGCACCGAGAGCCCCAAGCAATGGGGCTGTGGAGTCAGAGGGAATGACCTTGTGTAAATAAAAGAGAATAAATAATTGTTTAACAGATAGAGAAAACCAGAGCGGGGCTAAGAAGCTGGTTTCTTTGGTGGAGCTGAGCTTGCACCGTTCAGCATTTTTGTTAGTGGACTGGAAAAAAAGATGGTAAGGTGACGAACTTCGCTTTTGGTTCTGAGTTGATTGGGGTTGGTCTTTGGAAAATGCAGGATCTTAAAAAACAAATAAAACGCTAGGAATTGTTAGGAAAAGAATAGGCACCTAAGCAGAAAAATCACTGACACTGTCTAAATCTGTGGTGGGCCTATATATGGAATGCCGTGAGCGGTTCTTGTTCCCTCCTCTCTTAAGTGTATCAAAGCTCTGAGATGTAGTGAAGCCAAAGAAGGTGTGAGATGTAACAAAGATGATCAAAGGTACGTGGAGTGTTGAAAACTGTTCTGTTCTGTAAAATCATGAGTGCTGCGGGGAAAGCAAATAGGAAATGAATGCTTGTTTCTCTTAATCTGCAAGAACCAAGAGGCGTCACGTGGGTGGTTGACTCAGACATGCAAAAAATGGTGAATTTTTTCAGGGAAGAGTGCACGGAACTGATTGCTGTGAGCATGAGGGCTGCTGAAGGCTTACCTGGATCCAGAAAGCAGCAAGAACAGGTTTTTAAAGGCAAAATCTAACCAGGACTAGTAAACACAAAGATATCTCTTCTTTCTTAGGAAGTCCCTTATGCAGGGGTTGCTAGACGCTGGGAGAATATATGGTGATGTATTGCTGGTGTGCTTTTCTTCTGTCGCCGTGTCTTGATGTTCCTGGATGTGTCCCGCTGATAAACAACCTTTGTTCGCTGGTTATCAGGGTCCGGTTACTGGGAAAGCAGGGCAAAGCAGACACTGCGTCTTCAGCAGATACTGGTTAGAAAAGGTGGTTTCTCTAAACACTTCTCCCTATTGCTGAACAGGTTGGCTGACAATAACAGATGTGATTTACGCTTCCTTTTGTATAGATAGGATTAAGGGAAGTATGGATGATGTTGCAATCTTGCCAGAGGTTTAATGCCAGCATGCAATTAGCTTATGGAATTGGGCTGCGACTGCTAAGGCACCCCACAACTGAAACACGTGCTGGTATATAGGATGCCCAGAGAACTTGCTGGGTGTTTCTGCACCTGGAAAACTTCCCAGACAATTCTATTTGTGGGTGTGTGTACATAACCTCTGATTGTCTGCAGTCCAAATCCATGTCCCAGGCGAAGAGCTCATGGCTTTTAATGAGAGGTTTGGCTGAATCCATTGAGTCCTGTATATTTAGTAGTTCATAACAGTTGCTTTAAAAGACAGGTTTTTGATTTTACTAAAGCTCGTACTCCCATTTTCATACTGAAGTAGAGAGTGAGCAATTAGTCGCTTAGAGTTTTTCTTTTTTTCAGAATAAAACAAGAATCTAGATGTTTCTCCTGTATATTTCTTTCTGTGCAAGAATGATATATGATTTTTCTCTCTGTTGCAGTATTTATGTATTAAGCTCTCTTACCTGTTTGAGGGGTCCGATTGCATGACTGCTTAATCTTGCCTTTGCTCAAATAACTGAATCCAAGGCTTCCATTTTTCTTTTGGAGCCAATTTTCTGAGTCATTGATCGTTTTCAGTGCTTTCTTGTAAATCAGGCCTCATGTTTTCCTTGAAAAGTGGTGCTCAGATAACAGTCAGGCGAGACATTAGTGTGTGTTGGATGGAAAAGGCGTCTCCGGAGCTGCTGTTACACCTCCTTGTATGATCACTTCTTTTCACACCAGTAGGATATTGGGAGTCCTGTCTAGTTCATGGTCGTGTTTCTGATCTCTGATAATGTCCTTATTTCTCAGACCTTTTTCTGCATATAAAGTTTTATTGCTATTATTTTGTATTCAGTAAATGTACAGTTTGTTATTTCTCCCTGAAAAAGAAAGGCACATTTATTGAATTCTATCCTGACATTTTTATTCTACCTTTCTAAATGATCAATATAATTTTACTTTATAATTGTGCTGCACTATTCATCCTTATCCAATTTCTTGCTAGTTGTAATATCATTGAATAATTTTTAGTTTTTGCTTCTGAAATGTTTATTTAGGGGCTGGCCTCTGAAGAATTATTCATACTTCATTTCTGAATGAAAGTTTTCCACAGTAAAAGTAAAATATTTATTTTCAAGTTAATTCAAATGCAGTGTGGTCATCTGCTGTCCTCCTCCACTGCAGAAATCACATCTCCACGTACTAGATGTTTTAGTGTTTGTGGTGGAAGCTGTAAACCACCAGGCAGTCAACGTGAGCAAAAACATAGAAGACCATTGAGTGCTTGTTTGTGCCTTTTCCGCTGATGAGCAGAGTCTTAACTAGTCCAGCATAGTCTGTCAGGGATCCCTTTAGCAGAACATAAAAATAGTTGTTGTTCTCTGCTTCACCTGTTAAAGAAGTGGGGGAGAATTCCTCCTGACCGTTCATGCGGTCTGACTTTGGTTTTTATGTTATAAAAAATACTGTGCATTTTTATAACCTTTGTGTGTATTAGTGCACTGATTTTTTTTTTTAAATATTCATTTAACAGTTCTCTCTTCTGTGGATATTTCTCTCAAAAGATTCCTTTTTGTCAGCTTTTCTTTGCTATGCAAATTTTCCAGCTGCATATTAAGTGTATTTTAAGGATATGACAGCCCTGTTCAGAGGTTGGGAAGATTTTTGACTTGCCTGTGACATACTTTTGGATTTTAAACCCTTTTCTTTCAGAGTACTTATTGATATACCTTTGCCATTTTTAAGAAAGAACATTACAATTCCCCATTTCTCTTTTGAAGTGTGATTTCCTTTTTAATTTTTCATATTGCAGAGTTACATCCTTCTAAGAAATGAACTTTGCATTGTTAAAATCAAGTTTAACTTTGTAAGGATTTGAATAGGATTTGGAATATACCCTAATGGGATATCTTGTTCTCCCTGGAGGAGAAAATACAATTCCTCTGGGATTGCCATTTTAGGCTGATAGGAAATGGGTTTTGTATTGAAATGCCCACTTTAAATCCTGTTGGTAATCTTGGTTGTTAACTGAAAGATGAGATTGGGATTTACCCAGAGCATGCATCAGAAATGTAGTTAGAGAATGGAAGTCATTTGACCAAGAGTGCTTAAGCCGTGATTAATCAGCGATACACTATGAAAAATCATCCAGTCTGCTTGGTTTTTATATGATCTCTTTGGAGTACACAAGAACTTTGGGATGCTTTTGCATTGAGTGGTAAGCGTAGATTGATAGAGAAGAATTTGTCATAGAGAAAGGTACAGAAAGAAGAGGATAAAAGAGATACTGACTAGACCTGCTAATTAATTGTGTGACTTTGGAAAACACACTCCTAATCTGGGGGGATTGAGGGCATTTGTAGGTGGCTAAGGAAGCAGAAAAGGCAACTCCAGTCTTATCCTTAGTTTCTATTTGGAAACTCAGTTGTTGCGTTTCAGTCCTTTGGCTGCTGAGGCCGCTGAAGAAGTTACAGCGATGCGACAGCATGGAAAGGGAATAGTCCTGCAGCAGTGTTACTGCGTGTTCTTTGTTCGTGCGATAAAAAACAGCAGATGGCATAACAATCGCATCATACTTCATCAGGATATATTGTCCTGGTGTGAGGGAGGAGATTGTGCCCCTCTGCTCTTGTGAGACCCCACCTGCAGCACTGTGTCCAGTCTGGGCCCCCAACACAAGAAGAACGTTGAGCTGTTGGATTGGGTCCAGGGGAGGCCACAAAGATGGTCAGAGGCTGGAGCACCTCCCCTGTGAGGACAGGCTGAGAGTTGGGGTTGTTCAGCCTGGAAAGAGAAGGCTCCGAGGAGACTTAATAGCAGCCTTCCAGTGCTGCAAGGGGGCTACAGGAGAGATGGGGAGGGACTTTTTACAAGGGCATGCAGTGACAGGACGAGGGGTAGTGGATTTAAATTGGAAGAGGGCAGATTTAGACTAGACATTAGGAAGAAATTCTGTACTGTCCAGGTGGTGAGGCAGGGGCACAGGTTGCCCAGAGAAGCTGTGGATGCCCCATCCCTGGAGGGGTTCAAGGCCAGGTTGGATGAGGCTTTGGGCAACCTGGGCTAGTGGGAGGTGTCCCTGCCCATCGCAGGGGGTGGAACTGGATGATCTTTAAGGTCCTTTCCAACCCAAACCCTCCTGTTGTTCTATGAGTCGTCTTGTCAGTGTGTGATACTGCAAAACTGAGCCAGATCTTGGTTTTGCTTCAAGTTGCTCATTGCCAGGACAGCCATCACAGGTGGAAGAAGTTCTCCTGGCTTCGGGATGATGCTTTTCACCCCTCCACACTTTCCAGAGCCCAGTTTAGACTCATCAAAAGCTCCTTTGCCTGGTGCTGATGAGCTTTACCTTGCAGTTAGGGAGGACCACGAGGTGGGTGTTGCACCTGAGCTGTGAGCCAGCACGTTTTACGGACAGAGTGTGGCTATAGTCACACAGCTCTCGAGGGGCGTAACAGCGGAGTCATGTCTGCAGGAGTTTGCTGGATTGATGGGAGGAAGAGTGTAATTCATCTGGACAGAATGAGGAAGGTGATAGAGGACGTGGGGAAACAGCAAAGTGCTGTAACAGGGCAGATATCTACCTTTTACAGTCGGTGGGGTGTGTGCTGGTTTTTGTCTGATGCCATGCTTGGCCCAACAGCTGTGTTTATTAGTGTTTTTTAAAAGAGAATAAGTCGTCTTAAAGTATAGTTTGCAATCTGTGTTTCTGTCACGTCAAAATGAGACTATCCTTATGCACTTCATGTATGAGAGACAGTGTTTTAAATGCATTAGGAAGGGAGATAATGGTGCAGCTGCCGGTCCTTTGAGGAGTTCTAGACATTTAATGCTTGGTTCATTTTTGAATCTTTTTTTAAAAAATATTTTAGACTTTTAGATTTTTTCTTATTATGATAGTCTATGGTGTGCCTGCTTGAGATCACTTCTTTGCCTCTGCAAGGTTTTCTTTGTTGCTCAAGTCTGATTATCAGAAATCACTGCTCGGCCATTGTTAGGGTTTGCTTGCTCTTCCTGGGGAGCAACACGGAGGGAATTTGACTTTTGGGAAAGGTTAACGTGCATAACAATGAGATCTTCTCTAGAATAGCAACATTTTGATTTGAATATTGTAGGAGGAGGTTCATTGTGCTTGTAACTAAGAAAGTTGAAAGTTCTGATTAGTTAATTGTGCAGAACCTGGTTTTTTCCTTTCCTTGTGTAGTTATAGCTCGACGTGATGTTTCAGGTTTGAAATGGGATTGCAAAACCAGAATCCTTTGTTCTTACGTCAGTGATTGTAAGGCTGAAAGGAAAGCTCTTCAAGAGCTGGAGAGGAGCACAGAATGTAATTAATTTTTCTCCCATTTGAAGCAGTGCAGATGGCTGAATTGAAAATAGATTGTTTCAACTATGACCCTGAAGGGCACAAATTTTCTGTCTTAATGAGAGAGAACAGGCAAGAGCTACCGACCACTGAAAAGACTGAAGAAGCAGTCGTTCTGTGAAGTTCAGAATAAATCACACTGCTTTAATACTCTCCACGTGACAATTCAAAGGTTTCTAATCCTTGAGCATTTAAAAAACAATGCGCAGACAATGTGGATCCTAACCCAGCATTTTTCTGTGTGCATTCACCACGTTGGATCATTCCGGTGCAGGAGGATGAAGATGATCAGTGCTTCAGCCCTGGATGGCAGCGGGTTGCCTTTTGCCACTCTTACACCTGAAGAGCTGGAGGAGCAGAGAGTTGGGGCGGTTTGTTTCCATTTCCTTCTGGGGGTGGGATCAATGCCCAGCATCTGTTCCCATTTTCGCTTCAACTTAGGTGCAGTTCCTTTTGCATACGTGTAGTTCCTCAGCTCTTCCCATCATTGGACAGTTGGTGGCTTTAAAAATCCTATTGTTTTTCAAATATTTCACCTTTACTGGGGTTTAGCTTAGAAGTTTGAATCAACTGTTGTCTCAGATTGTTTGTTTTTTTCCTTCTCCTTTGTTGATCACTTTTGTGATCAAAATACTTTGTCTTCTAAATCCACAGAAGGGTGGAAGATGCTCTCGGATAGGGACTCCCAAAGGGGACTACAGTACACTTGAAATTCTGTGCAAGCATCTTGCAGTTCGAATAGTTGTTGTTTGTGTGCTAACATTAAGTGGGATGGAAGAGTGGGCTGAGCTGCCAAGTCTGCTTTGAAGTTTTAATTGTCTGTTTGGTAAGGGAACACATAATCTTCCATTACAAACCTTGTTTGATATGGTAATTGGCTCGTTTGCTCTCTGGTTATCAATTTAACTTCTCTACCACAAACATCAGCACTTGCATTGTGTTAATCTGTGTGAACAGTAAACATTGACAGGGTTACACTATAAAAGTGTATTTTAAAAGCATTTTTAATTAATTAACTGGAAAGTAAATTATAATAAAGTGAGCACCTCTCATTATTATCCCATTGTAAGCCGCATGGTGTCTCCTCCGTAAGCCAGTAGAGCAAAGTCACTTTGAGAAAAATAATGTGTTTCAAATTCTTAATCTCCTGAAACAAAAACATCTGAGAGCACATAATGGGATATCTAGTTCAACTTTAATTTTTGTGGCAAAAAAAATCCTGAATCGTACAATTCCATATGAATGCCTGCTAGTGGATATGATGCCTTCAGCTAAAGCACGTCTGGAAGCCTGGAACTGCTTGTAACACATTCCAAGAGGAAAATACCTGGAGTACCACTAGAGATGTCTGTCTCCGGGACTTTGTGATGGGATTCCCCCATCATATGCTCTGTGTGGGGCAGACAGTGTGTGCACTTGCCCTTTCCGATGGTTCTGGATTTGAGGGAAGGTCTGTTGTGGCTCCTCTGCGATGGTTGTGTTCATCATTTCCGAAATAAAAGGTTATTGAACTAGGCTTTTGAAAGACTAACCATTAAACACATAGGAGTCAGTGGAAAACTGGATAGAAATGTGCTTTAATCAAAGGTAAATTGTATTGCAATACTTACTTTGATATAGTAGCTACCTTTGGCAAAGGCCAGCCTTGAACCCAGAGCAGTTATTTTTTGTGTTGAGCCGCTTGTGATTTTGCTGTACTTCCATATATCCCATTTCTCATCCTTGAGTTCTACAGTGCAGCTCCTCAGTACAGCAATTTGCTTCTTTTCTGAGGTCATAAGGTTCATTTTTTTATGTAAGTTTTGTTCTTTTGACAGTGAATGCTATTGCCCTGTGTTTATTAGGATACCTTTAGTAAGTTTAATGTATGGCTAAGCAATTCAATGTTAGGCTGTAATGAACGTTATGAAAATAGGAGCATTGTACATTCATGGAAAAACTAACTTCATGTTTCTAATTTTTTAAGTTCCATTTTTTCAACTCCATGAGCACTTCAGGAATCGATATGTGTGTGTATGTGTGTCTCTGTACATCTGGAGAAAGATTGAAAGGAAATGAGAGCATAAACTATTGATCAAGCAGCCTGAAGCAAAATTACTCATTAGTTAAAAATGGCTAACGATGAGAGAGCAATGATCTGTCGCAGGCTGACATCAGTATGAAAGGGCAAATGCAGTAGTAGGATAAATTGGACAAGATACTTGCTGTAGTGGTAAAGCTGTATTTATGCCATTTTTCACGTCACTGGTGAGACGCATCAGAAATTGCGGCAATTAATTGAAACTCTGCAGGTTCCAAAGATGAATTCAAACTAGAGCAAATCCGGAGGGGTCTGTGAGGAGGCTGGGGGTGACTTGTCATACCAGAACGAAGCAAACATGACGTGTAGAGCCTGCCAAAATAAAGGCTGGGATGTGGGAAGGGAGGGGAGAAATAGTGCAGCTTACAATAAATAAAAATGCCAAGGATAAATTGCCAGGGAGGAATAAAAATTTAAAATAAAAGGCACTGTTTTTGTAAAGAATAAGTAATCGCAGTTTGGCCACAAATAAATTTAAAAGACCATTTTTAAATGTCAGAGTTATATACGGTTATAACAGCCACCTGATACAGATAGTAAATACAAAAATACCTAAATCATTTTAAGGTGGAGTTGATGGTGGGTTTGGTAAATTTATGGAAAGATTGTATGAAATGGATGTCAGAAGGCAGAGACAACGGGATTCAGCCCCATCCGGACTTTTGCTCCTGTGTGTGAGAGAGTTCAAGCAGTGAATACATACGTACATCTTTATGTAGTTCCTGGTGTAGGTTTACATGTTTTATGTAAGAGTTAAGCCACCTTCTTACTCTGTAAATATTTCTATATGTTAATGTTCTCTTTTTTAATTCATCATCCAGAACTTAAGGGGTTTTTGTGGAGCTGCTTGTCTCTAGCTATCTGTCCTTAAAAGTATTAAATCCATCTACAAAGCTTTATGATCATGTCACAGGAAGTAAAACATGATCTAGTATTCCTTATTCCATAGCATGAAGTGTGTCCCATTGATAGGTGAAGCGTGCAAAATGTGTGTGTAAATTCTGCAGCCCTTCAGTGTTGACTTTCTTTGATAAATATTAAAGGGCAAAAGGCTGCTTTTGACTTTCCCAGAACTTCAGCAATCAGACCTGCCACAGAAGTAGGCGAATTGCCCTTAATAACCAAATAAATAGGTGAATGTTCTTCATAACAGGTACTATTGGAGTTGTTTGTGCCTGCGAACAGCTCTTCTTTCTGCTGCTGAGCTAGAGAAGCTGAGACTCCTCGTACACAGCTGGATACTTCTAAGCGGCACATTCGTTCACGGAAGATTTTTAATGTGTCTGCACATGAGACACTTTGAGGCTTGTATTACCAAAAAAAAAAATCTTGTTCTCTGAATATTTATGGATTTAAAATATCTTTAATGTAATTGATCTTACTCTGAGCACAGAAGAACATTTTGAAAGGCAGCTGAGACCCAGAGATAACAACTTTGGTGCATGTCTTAGGTGAAGACCCTTTCCCTTTTACTGTTATGAAATGTATGTCTTTGCTCATGCGTGTCTCTAAGACGTTATCAGTATGATACAGAGGTATGTGTGTAGTCCTGTATGTTCTGTTTATTGGGTTTACACAAACCAGAGAAGAAAATCTGTGGATAAATCCAGCGCTATTTGCTAAGCTGAGTTTCTCCAAAAAAACACAGGGTACCCTAGGAAAGCATCTTCATTTTGTGTCCATTCCTTTTTAAAAGTATTTTTAAATATAATTTTAGCTTTTGGTTGCCTACTGACTGAAGTACTGAGTACAAAGAACTAGCTGAAAAATCTCTGGTGTGTCAGCTGAAGGATTTTATCTGAATAAATAAATTATTCCTGATCCCCGGTACCCCTGTACACGATGTAGCCTGACGGCACTACCACCGAGGTCCAGTGGGATTTTCTGTCCATCACAGTGCAGATCATTGCAAAAGCTGTAGACATCATGACCTGATCTTTTAATTTCAAGTCCAACTTAGAATCTTCCCATTTTACAAATGAATAAACTTGGCTGCAGGAGAGGGTGAAGGCTTTTGTATAACTTCCCTTGTCTTGCTGGGAGCTTATCCCACAAGATTCTGTATTTGTGAAAGGAGCATCAAAGTGTTGCGCAATTAAGCACTAAATGGGTTGCTCAGATGAACTTTGAGTTGGCGAAGGAAAAGTGTGAATGGTGTCTGAAATCTCCTGCCTGCTGGGGTCTTCTCAGCATGTGGCAACACGCCTGCAGCGGATGAGAGGCTGCAATGTGTTCTTCAGCCATGGAAATACTTTTTTTCCAAATGGCATCTCTGTCTCTTGGTTTTAAAATACTTTTTCACTTTATACATCTCAGTTCAATGTCTTTCATGTATTCTCGAGAGGTCATTTCAAATTAAAATGTCTGGCTGTTTAACTGTAATTAAATGTTTAAATGTAATTTTGGAAATAACAGAGCTTGTATCAGCTTCTGTCAAACCCTGATCTGAAAATTTCTGCCAACATTGCTGCTGTCGGTGCTGGAGTCCCTGAAGCCACATTTTTATGTGTTGTGTCTGACTGTAGTTTTAAGTACAAGCAAAACTAATGTGTTTTGGTGGATGCTAACACCATCTTTTCTCTCTCTTCTGTTTTATTTGAAGTTCCTCCTGAATTTCTGAAGCGGCCTGCAAATATTTATGCTCACGAATCTATGGACATTGTGTTCGAGTGTGAGGTGACTGGAAAACCTACTCCAACGGTGAAATGGGTCAAGAATGGAGACATGGTGATCCCAAGTGACTACTTCAAAATTGTTGTAAGTATATTGTCCATTTTGTAGATTTTAAAGCTGTTTATCTCTTGGTCCTCTAACACGTACATGGAAGCTAGGTTCTTTTATACAACCAGCTTCCTATTTTTATACTGCTGATGTTCAGGACCTGGCAGAGAAACGGTTACTTTCTAAGTCAGTCGTTTTACTGAAACACTAAGGCGTGTTGCTTATATTGTACAAGCCCATTTTTGTATAGCTTAGATTTTCCACAAGAGACAGACACGGACACAGTGACAAAAACACACGTTGTTGGTGGAACCTGTTAAAGTGCGAGCTTGCTGTGAACACCGACTGACTGTCTTCCGCAGCCGTCTGTGATATATGAAAATGACAATTTCAAATAGGAGTTTAAATATAACCGAGTTGTGGATCATGAGTTTTGGCACACTGGTACTTCTAGTGGGAAATTTTAGATATAGTGGAAGCCATTATGGAGACATGGTTGAGAACTTAATGGTTGTATAATTGGGCATACCTGAGGCTCTGGGGTTGTAACAGTGAGCTAGGCAGTTATATTCAGCACTTAAAATATCCTAAAAATGGCTGTGGAAATGTTATGACTTGCCAGTGATATGTGATGCTAGAAAATGATAGCCATTAGCGAGAGCTTCTGCTGCTTCTTGATACCATATAATTTGAGGATTCAGTGCAAAAGAGATTAAATCAGATGAGAACTCTAAATACACTTTTCCATATTCCTTTCAGAAGTTTCTCCTGTCATAGTAATGTGCCGTAATAACACCATTGTTTTTGCAATTGCAATCCATTTTGAAGTGTTGCGTTTTTCCTTTACTCTTCAGAAAGAACATAATCTGCAAGTTTTGGGTCTGGTGAAATCAGATGAAGGATTCTATCAGTGCATTGCAGAAAATGATGTTGGAAATGCACAGGCTGGAGCCCAGCTGATAATACTTGACCTTGGTAAGATAAACTGTGACTGTACTGTGCCAAAAGATGGGGAGGAACAATTTCAGGGGGCCTTTTCCACGTGATGCGTTATATCTGTAACTCAGTTGAGTAGGATGTTTTTTTGAAATCATGTGAGTGGTTCAGTGTCATCTTCTGTAAACTTACATAGGGGAAATCAAGGAGTTCTATAGGATTCACCTTGTATTTTGGAAAATATATAGAAAATATTTAGTGGAGTTGTAAACCATAGCCAGAAATCTGAAATACTGTTGTATGCTGAGATTTTTAAAAAATAACAGGATAGCCAAAATGAAAACACTCACTGAAATTACAAAACTGAGAAGTAAGCACTTAGGGAGCACACCACAAATGAAGGATTTTACATCTAATCATTCCAGAGTCAGAAGCTTTTTTCTGCAATTTAAGGAGTAGTAAGCTTTGTCTTTTCTGCAAACTGCAGCTGCATTTTTTTATTTTTTTTTTAGTTACAGCTGCAGTTTTAGATAGCAATTTGGTTTTGTGCTGCGGTCAGTGGAATTACTAACAGTGCTCACCTTCTTGCAATGTCCTGCATTGCATCATTTGGATGTTAAAAGAGAATAACTGCTGCTACAATTAAAAACCTATGATCTTCCAGAAAAAAAGGGTAGTACAGATATCGTTGCTAAGGCATCAGCTTCTTTTGCTCTTTCAGGTCACTCAGTTATTAAAAATAGTTTCTAACAGTGCAAGGAAGAAAACCAATAGTAAGAAGGATGAGCAGAGGGACAAATCCAATGAGAAAATATTAATTCTGTCCCTTTTGGGGCTTTTGTGTTGCCTGTCTTTTTGGGATATTGTTTCAAAATTCTCATTTTGTTTTTATTTGGATGAAAAGGGTTTAGGAGAAACAGTCTTACACATGGTCAGAGGCATGATGTAACTTCACACTTGCAATTTTAACGGATGTGAAGCTGCTAGACCTGGTTTTGGCATTCAGTGTACAGAGTAAACTGTTATTAGTGTGCCATAAAGAGCAAGATTTTCCATTTCTTTTCTGATCATTTTGTAGAGTAGCTGTGCACTTGCAACTTCTGAATTCTCCTTTGGATACGAGTATGTTTCATTGCTGGCTGAAGAGATGCATGTACTTTCTACAATTATTTGGGGAATGAAAGGTGCCCTCTGCTGGGTTCAGTAGCTTTAATACTACTGAGCCGTGGGATTTCAGCCTCCCAGTAGTGGTAGGAAATTGGGATCTAGCAGTGGCCTATTTCATCAGGTTGCCAGAAGAATTATTAAAAGTAATTTTATTTCTGCTCTATGCATGAATCACCTGAGTAGTTTCCAAGTCTTTCAAGCGGAAGCATTATTCCATATTTTCCACCTTTGAAAAATACTGAATAATTAATGGCCTTGGCTTTTGAAGCCTTGCCCAAGTCCGTGCTTTCACCCAGTGGTTCCCAGTGGTGGTTCATAAATGACTGTTACTGTTATTATTTTAGTTCCTGTGGTCTCACTCTTCTTCCTTTCCTTCCCCTGTTGTTTGCCCCGTGGTTTCTCCTTCCTGTTCTCCTCTGGCAACCTGTCCTGTTCTGCTGAAGGACTTTGCCTTATAATGCTGTCCTTTTTCTTTTGCATGCTGCCAAAGGACTGTGGATGCACTATTGATGGAATCTCATTTTGGGCGTAAAGATACGGCCCCCAAGTCGTATCGTTGTGCTGCGTGGCCCGCAGTGTTTTTACCAGCACGCTCCCTGTGTGATGCGGATGCATTGTAGTGGGTGTTTTCCAGCAGTAGAGATACCCACACGGTACATCGCTGGAAGTGGGCTGTTCTGGTGTTGAGTAGTGGTGTAGCAAGTAGCGCAATTAGGAATGAATGTGCTGCGTCTTAGTTGTGATATATGAAAACCGGTGTAATATACACAGTTAAAGAAAATATTTGATGTCTTATTTTATAACATATGAATGGCAAAGAAGGAAACAGTATTCAGGGAAGGAGGGTGGAGGTATCATCTGTAGTAGTTCTTTCATGACCGATATCTTCATATGAAAATAAAAAACACTAATTTGAGCAAAACTGGTTCTAAACACTTCAGTCATTAGTATAGAAAGCTTTTTCAAATAAAAATTCATACCCAATGATGAGAAATACCTACTTTGCCAATTTGAAGAATAATTGCAGTTAAAAATGTTGAGTGATCATCAAAGTTGTTCCTCCTGATGAGCAGTATGTCCCTTCCCTTGCTGTTCTCTGCTTTCTCCTTCCTCGGTGGAATTGGCAAGCAAACAGTTTTCCGTTAGCCCTTTTACTTATTGCATCAAATTGATCTTTTATAAATTATATTGATATCAGAAGGTAGAAGCCTTATGGAGTTTCTCAGAGAGGCCACACGTGATCTTTATGGGCCAGTGTTGGAAAAATGGACTGAGACTACTGTGTGGGCATCTCTAAAGGTACCGCAGCACTGATTGTGGCGTGATTGACAGCGGGGCAGGAGGCAGGTGGTTCCATTAGAGATGAATTTGAGTAGCCAGCAAGGACAGAGTTACTCAGACTTTGAGGGAGATATGCTAAGAAGGGTTACGTAGAAATAAACCAATAAATCTGTTTGCACTTTGAGTATTAGATCAGAAGTTAGTTGTCTCTTTTGTACATTAATGTGTTTCAGTCAAAACCCTTTATGTGGAAAATCTTCCAGCGTGTTGGTTTTTGCTGCCCAGAACATTGCTGCTTTATCCGGGGCTTGACTGAGGTGTACTGTAGAGGGGTTTGAGTGGTCTGAAGTGAGAATACCACATCTGGATTTTCTTCAGTCTTAGAAGGTAGCGTAATTTTAAAATACAATGGGTGGAAAGTGTACAGTGTGGTCATCTGCTGTGTTTGGACATTGATTTCTGGCTTTGCAGGTGGTGAATTCACCTGATCTGCTGCACAGGGATGGTTTCTGTGTGTATTTGAGTGTACGTTGTGCAGAGCCACGTGGACCAGTATAAATACAGACCCTCATCTGCTAGAATAAGCTTAATATAGTTGTTGGTCAAACACAAGTTTATTTTGGGTTGGTCTTTTTTTGATTTGAGGTTAATTCTGAAAAGCTTGCAATGTATGACGAAGTTATTTGTGGAAAGTATTAAAACAAAGAACTGACTGGCTAAACAAGGGTAATTTGAAGGCTTATTGGAGTGGCTTATTTTCAAATGCTGTCATTTTCTGTTAGTAAGTTTAGAAAAGAAGACTGTACACGGAAATGTATTGCATTTCTGCAATACATAGAAGAGATGTTAGGACAGCTGCTTGTAATCAAGAAGGTTGAAAGGGGGAGGAGAAGGAGTAGGATTCAGGTAAATGGTCTGAGTTAAATACTCTTCTACCACTGACCCCTGTACTTAACGTCAGGTGTAGAATTGTGCAAGAGAGTTGGAAAGCATCCCATCTGCTGTAAAACTACCTTGAGATCTGGAGTTGTGTCTGTTTCCCAGATACTGGCCTTCCTCACCAGGCCAGGTGCCTCTGGGAATTTCAGTGGAGTTGTGGCTCTGCTGCCTGGCCTGCCTTGCAGGGACAATATAAGAAATACCGAAAGACAGGGAAGTAGAATTACTCCAATTGAGTACAAGTACTAACTACTCTGTAGACATCATGACCTGATCTGCCAGCGTTGGGCAGTCTCAGTGCTCTTTGCCTCATTGATTAAGAGACAGATGTTTTTTTCTTATATCCTGAAAATGCCACCACGGAGGACTCCTGCATGTCCCAGAGAGAAGGAAGAACCTTGGGAATGACCTTCTCAGCAACCCTAGAATCTCCCCACCTCCTTTTTTTACACAAAACCAGCCTGTTTTACTTACAATTAGATGGGTCAGCCTCTGACCATCTTAATTACAGATCAGATATACTCATATGCTCAATTATAACAAAGGTATTTCTTGTCATCATTTTTTAACAGCATTTTGGGTGGTCTGTGAAAACCTCAGTAATGGATACCTTTGGATTTTCCTCATAAAGGTTAAATGCTAGTGACAAGACTGAAAAAATTCAGCAGGACCTGTAGCCTGGCCTTTTCCAGGGTATCTGGCATTGCTCAGAATTGCCATTTGGGGACTGAAAAAAGAACAGGTGGCAAGAAGTTAAAGGAGGTGCTTTGGGGAGAGGGAGGCAGATGGTTCCCTGTCACCCCTAAGTGACAGGCATTTGACAAGTACTCAGGCACCAAAAAAAGGAGTGATTAGTGAATGTTGTCTAAAAAAAATCATAGACTGTAAACAAATATGCCACGTTATTTAGAGAACAATTTCAAAACATCATTTGAGATGCTCTGTATCACCTTCTGAATTCCCAAGTAAGTGTAGTATGCTGAGTGATTTTTGTACTTTCATCCTGTAAAAGTTAGTGTTTGTGTTCTGTGAGTTGTACACCAGTGAGGTCTTCATGTGAATGAATTGAATATGCTGCTGGTATCCACCACATCGAGAGTTCTTGTAGTGGAACTATCCGTTTCTTCAAACATAAGTTTTTAATCAAAAATAGTTTACATCCAAGAAAGGATATCCTGCACGCTAATTAATATTAGGGAAACAGGGAGGAGGAATTAGAAATCTGCTTGTGGCTGCAGAGCTGCAAGACCTTTGGGATTGCAGAGATATCTCGGGACAGCTCCAGGGTATGGATACAGGCTCTTTCGGAAGAATGGGGCAGGGAAACAAGGATGAGGGTCATGCTGTCTGCAGAGGGCTGGCTCAAATGCACAGAGCTTTGCCTTGGAGAGGGTGATGAGCCAGACAAGTGCCTCTGCCTCAGGATCAGAGGATGGAAGGACAACATTGTTGTGCATGTCGGTGGTGTGGCAGGTAATACAGGGGGTTTCTGGGGTAGAATTACAGCCTTGGACTTCAAGATGGGAGATTTTGACTTGTTGAGGGATATTTTTGGCAGGTTCCCATGGGAGATTGTGTTGATGGGCAAGAGGCGAACTATTTCATCCTGAAGGACAGTCTTCTCAAAGCACAAGAGTGGTCTGTGCCAAAGTGCAGGAATTTGAGCATGCCTGGCCAAGAGACCAGTAGGGATAAACAGGGAACTCCTAACTGAGCTCAAACACAAAAAGAAAGTACATAGATGTTGGAAGCAAAGGCAGAGAAAAAAGAGGGGTATTGCCTGGAGGGAGGTGCAGGGATGGGACTAGGAAAGACAAAGCTCAGCTGGAGCTAGAATCATTTCAGGGAAGGTTATGAAGCAAATACCCTTGGAAGCCATGTATGGTTGTGTGAAGGAAGTGATGATGCCTGGAAAAATGCAGCACAGATTTACCAAGGGCAAATTGTGCCCAACTATCCCCGTGGCCTTTTAAGCTTAAGTAGTTGGCCCTGTGGTCAAGAGGAGAGGAGTGGATATTATTTACTTTGCTTTTAACAAGGCCTTTGATGCTGTCTCCAGTAGCACCCTGTAGCTAAACTGGGAAAATCTGGACTGGACAGGTGGATGGTGGGGTGTGTGGAGGCTCCCAGCACTGGGGTGAATGGGGTGAAGACTAACCGGCAGCCTAGGTAATGAGGGGCATCACCCAAGGCTTGATGCTGGGACAGAGAGGGTTTCATGGCTTCATCAGTGACCTGGAGGATGGGACAGAGCAGCCCCAGCAAGTCTGCAGGTGATAAAGGGTTGGGAGGTGCAGCAGGTACGCTGGCAGACAGAGGGACCCGCAGGGCTGGAGACACAGGCTGGTGGGAACCTCCAAGTCCAGCACGGACGTGCGCAGAGCCCTGCATCGGAGCCAGACCGACCCCATGCACTGGTAGGGGGGCTGGTTGCCAACTAACTTGAGAGCAGCTTTGCCAAAAAGGACCTGGTGGGGTAGGCAGCGGGTTGAGGGATGTAAGACCACATTAGGACACTTCTAAGCTTCCCAAGACAAGACAGACATACTGAAGACCTACCAAGAGCTGGAGCACATGCTGTGCCGAGATCTACCGTGGCTCTGAGAGAACTGGGCTTGATTAGTCCTGAAGAATGGATTGCTGGCAACATCCTACGGCTCAGCCAGGTGATGGAGGGCATAGAGCAGATGGAGGTAACAGGAAAAGACTGCAAACAGGGAATTTCCAATCAGAGAAAACAGTCTTACAATGAGGGTAGTTGCAGTGGGAACAGGTTGCACAAGGAGGTTGTGAAATCTCTGTTCTCGGAGATATTCAGGGCACACCCAGGTGAGGTCCTGAGCAACCTGGGCAGAGGGGTTGCACAGATGGACTCCTGAGATCCCTCCCAACTAACAGTGTTCTCTAATTCAGAAAGACTGTTGGTCTAAGAGGTGTGAACGAGCCCTGTTTATCTCTCTGTTTATAGTCTTAATGTAGGCAAATCATGACAGCTGTGCGGTATATATTTCCCTGCTGCTCTCCTTATGAGAAACAGAAATGGCTGGTATTGGTGGCATGGTTTATGACATTACAAACCAAATTTGATTAAAGTATAGCACCACTTCAGTTGCACTGTATGATATTAATTCCTCCGCTGAATTGCTTTTTGTGAGTCCTAATTCTGAGAGAGTTTTAGACATCATTTATTGACCTAAATTGGTGTTTTCTGTGTGTAATTGAATTCTGTCCAGGACCATTGATGTGTGAATAATTTCATTTTATGTTGATACTTCCCTGCCGGAGTTTGGCCGTGAGCTATGTCAAGGCTGATAGCCATGCAATGAGGGGGACAGGACTTCTCGTAGCATCGGGGGGGGGCTTCCCTGGCCCTCAGCAGAGTGGAGAACATCAGAAGTTGATCCAAGTTTTCTGGAGTCAGCACATTTCAACTAAGACTGCACCGAAAATCTGGCATTTCTATACCACAAGTGGTATTTGATTGTTTGATGTTAGTCCAGGCTGACACAGACTTGGAGGTTTCGGTGGATCAGAGTCCACTCTTACAGCTGGAGCCAGTAAAAAAGTTCCCAGCTATAATAGTTGGATTTCCAACTTGTTAGTCAAACCTTGGACACTTCTTACTTCACTTCTAGAGTGTCAAACCTTTGCTTTTTTCAGGCTGATCCTCCACTTTGACAACATGCTCTGAAGTTCTAACTGCACCCTTTGGTGCACTTGCAGCCCTCCTGGCTTTGCATTCATTTAAACCTTACGAGCATTTTCTCTGCTCCGTCACCTGGGTTGTTAAAAAAGTATAATACAGCACTGGCATCCCCGCCTGTACCCCCCAGTTCCGTATCACCTTTCCTTCTGACACCGAAGCACTGAGAACTCTGTGTTTGCTTTCCAGCCGGTTATGAATCCACTTTTGTAGGAGCCTCATCTGGAACGTATTTGCTTCCTCTTGAACATGTCATGTAAGGCAATGTCAAAAGCCTGATTTAAATCAAGATATATGAAATACTTTGTGTTTTCCATATCTGTAAGTTCCATTATTCTGTTGTAGGAGGTAAATACGATTTCTTTTTTGACAAATTTTGGCTCCTACTGAAAGAAATCCAAAAGTTGGCACTAACAGCCTTGTGCTCTGATTTGAAAAACACAGTTGCACTTTTGAGTAGTTTCCATATGTAAAAACTCAGATAAATTTAACTTCTACCCTTTGTCTAGTTCAAGCCCAGAGGCACACAACTCGCATACTACTTCAGGACCTATTTTGGGATGATTTCACAGATAGCAAATGTAATCTCTCAGGCTCTCTTGCATCTTATAGAGGTAATTTTTTAGAGTAATTTGTATGCAGTCACACTCTGTGAATCAAGAACGTCTAGTGCTGTTGTCAAGGTAATACAGTAAATATTGTCCTCAGACCATGGAATTCTATGGAGTTGTCTGAAAGCTGAGAAACATGCAGGGTATTGTGGATGAAATGTCAGAGCCAGGTGAAAAAAGTCCATTGAACTGAAGAGAAGGACTCTCTTGGGTATTCTTCCTGAAGACTGTTCTGTTTCTTCGCCCAAACAGAAGTGTCTTCATGTTCTTTTTATCCTTTCCAATTGTATTTGTCTGGGCGCAAGGATGATCTGAAGAGGTCCCTGTGGTTTACAGGAGTGGCTTTTGGAAGGCTTGTGGCCACCAGAGAATAAATGATTTGTAGATTAAAACTGAATAGTAAGGCTGCAAACCCTTGCGGCCAAGAATTCAAATTTTGTGTGAAGAGGAAAAAGTACTTGAAAGGAAAGAACCGTGGGTCTCAGGAGAGCAGGAAATAATAATGAACCTGACAGCAGGACTGTGCAACAGGCACCCAGCTCTGCTGGGATGGAAAACCCAGTGAGATGCAAGAGGTCCCGTCTGGTTCATGTGGGGAGAAGATCCAAAATTAGGAAGATGGAAAATCCACTATGAGTATCTTTAGAGACAAGACTAGCAGGGGAATTTCCTCTCCCCTCGAGAAATCTCCCCACTTCTAGCTATAATATATCAACATATATCCATGTGGGTTTTTTACTCGACAGACTTAAGGCTTTTTTTTTTTATGTAAGCAATCGGTTGCCATATTAAAATATAATATTCCTACAGTGTTTATCACGGTTTATGGCAAAAATTTTCTCTCAAATTTAGAAAGTAAAACACAAGGTTATGGGACTGTGATGTTTGACCCAAACATCTTCTATATGATATTTCCTGTTTAAAATAGTTTGCCTATTCATGGCAGTGACTGCATTATCAAATCCACACCATACCTTGGTTCACCACTGTGTGTGCGCATAAGCTCTCTCCTCTTCTGTGTGCACGCATTCTTTCATGTATAAAAAGATTTGCATGCATAAATATTCATCTTTCTAAATCAGAGAGTTCTGGGATGCTGTAGCTACTACAATACTGTGAAAAACTCAAAAAGCAGCAGATGTAGGAAATAGAACCTTAATATCGACAGCAGAATGAAGTTTTTAAAAAATAATGACAGCGCTTACGTTATAAGTAGGCGAAAGCTCTTCCAAAATTGCTGCCTCAGTCACTGTCTTATAACATCAAAATGGTTTCATGTGAATGATGGATGGGCAGCTTGGAAGTCTCATTTTGGAAGTTGTGTTTTAGGAACATAAACAGCATCTGAAATCACAAACTGATTTCAAACAGTGTTTTGTAAAACCAAAGCCAAACTCTTGAGAATATTTTGGTTTTGGTTGTGTACACTCCATTGCTAATTCTCTGTAAACACAACAGTATGTTCTCCTCTTTAATGCTGAAAGACACTTTTTTGTTTGTTTAATTTTGATTTTCATTTAAATTACTTCTCTCGTCTTCCTTGGTGAAAGTCAGCAGTTGTGTTTCTCATGGTTGCATGTATGTTCAAAATTGCCAAAAAGGTATTTTAATTCAGTTAGTTTCATCCCTTGACTCAATCTGTTTTAAAAATGACCTTTATTTATTCCCTCTTTGTGGCCCCTGCTTATATGTAGTCTTATTGAGAAGGTGAACTGATCTCAAACTTCTTGAATTTTAACTTCAGGAAATTGGGACCTAAACAGTTCTCATCTTCTGTGTTCAACAGACTATTCATGTTTAAAGTTAGCATGTGCTTGAAATAAATGGCTCTAATTTAGATGAAATTAGTAATAAATTAATGTTTGCCAGTGTGCGGTGAATTGCAGGAAGGCATAACAAAATTTATAGGATGCTTTGATTGCACTTATTAGTTTTAATTTCTTGTTTTATAACTGCATTTACAGTTGGCTTGGCAAAGAAATGTGAAGCCTTGAGAAGGTATTCGTACAGGATTGTGTGCACCAGGACTTCCACTGAAGCTTGCTCAGCACAAGTATGGGTTTCGATGATTGCTGCTTCTGTGGTTATGCTTTGAAACGCTTGGACGGCGTCACCTCTTTAATTTTGGTTTTCATGAGTGAAATTAATGGTTAAAAGGTACTTGGGTTTAAAGAAATTATATGTCATATTGTAAAGAAGAATAATATGGAAGGAATATGAGGTGGAGGCAGCAAAAGAACCTGTAGGAGCAAAAAGCTTGGATGTATTTTGAGAAACATTCGACAGATTAATTCATATTTCCTACCCTTCTCCTGTATTTAGTGTGGGTTTATTGTACCACAGCAAAAGCAGGATGAACTGGGATGTGTATGTGCTGTACAACAACTGTGAAACAGGCTCGAAGGCTTTGAGTCCCTGTTTTCCATCATCTCTTCTGGGCCATTCTGAATTCAATAGAGATTCTTGGGCCAATAAAGTCCCTTTGCCACTAGAAGAGGTAATACAAGCAAATACACTTACTGTAATGTCACTTACCCATTCTACCAATTTCATTTTCCATTTATCCTCTTACATTTTATATAATAGTTCTTTCTGGCAGCTTGGCTGCTGCCTTACTGGATAATATGTTGTCGGCAGTGGTTATTCCCAGGAACCAAAGCCGTGTACAGCTCTGACGCAGCGTTAATCCAATGCGACTGCATCCAGTGTGACGAGCTGTGGTTGCTGGGTGCCAGCTAGTTGTTCCTCTGCCCATACATGGCTTCTGGTTATAGGTGAAAATAAAAATAATCCGGGTGAAGAACCTCAGCTGTGTGGGATGCATTCACTGCATGGTGATGGGTGTTTGGTTTTAGTGGTTTTTCCTTGGTTCTTGTTTAGATGAAGGTATAACGGCAGGGTTAGCTTGAGCTTGATATCCATCACGACTGCTGACGGCATTTCCTCTGCCTTTATTATTCATAAACAGGGTTGGGAAGATTGACAGAAGTAGCCTTAATTTGTAATCGATCCTAGCCTCATGTTGTAAAGGAAAATATCAGATTTTGTCAGTCTCGCACCAGAGGGGGGAACGAACGTGTGGATATGGGCTTAATTGGTTGCTTCTGTTTCTAAGTTGCTAAATTATACAGTAATATCAGAGACAGCTGAGTGCCATTTGGAGAAAAAGGAGGAGGATTGGTTTACAGTTTGGTTGCATGTGTAATAAGATTAATACAGTTGAATATCTGAGAAGACTCTCTTCTGATGTCAAGTATTTCTCCAGCAATCTTGACCAGATAACCCAAATAAGCTTTATACCTATATATATAACGTGTATATATATATATTGATATGTATCTATATGGTTTTATACCATAAGGAAATAAAATAAATTTAACAAATAATCTAACAATCTAATGAAAAAAATCTAACAATGTACAAAATATAACACTTATTTTTAACAATGTGCATTCAGGTTTGACTAATGTCAGTATTGAAACTAACTGTTGCTGTTCTCTCTGCATTAGAAAGATCCCCATGTGGTATTTTCTTACTTTCTTGATTGTTTCCCCTCTCCTATGACCTCTCTTCCCCCCAAAAAAAGGAAAAATAATTTTAAAACAGAAAGTAAAAAAATCTGAATTAAGAGTTCGTAAGATTGGTCTTTGTGTCCCTTATACAAATTCCCAATTATCCTGATACTTCATCTGGTTTCAATAAAAACAGTGGGTCTGAGGGAGCCTCTAAGGGGTAAGTAAGCAGCAGATACGTATGGTCTTTGTCAGAGAAATCCAGTTGAAATTAATATAAAACCCCAATACCACATCTAGTAATATTGCTGTAAACGTGGTTATAGCTGAAAAGAGGAAAAGTGGGATTTGCTTGGTACCTTCTCTCCCTTTAAAAAAAAAAAAAAAATCATGTCTCAACCTAAATGAAAGCAAACCAAGAGTGCACTAGACATGTAGGAGAAACAAGTAGTTAAATAAGTCAGTGTGTGACAGAGACCAGCAGAAAGGAGTATGATTTGACATGCAAACAGCTTGTTCAGTCGCATCTGTTGCAACTTCAGCTTGCCAGAGTCGGTGCTGCGGAATTGTTTAAAGTGTCAACAGAGCCCAAACTGAGGGAAATTATTTTTTACTTCCAAGTTATTTCTTGGAGAAAACAAGCTAAATAAATAAATCCTGCATACTGCAGCCAGGTTATCCAGAGGAAACTCTGAGCAGCATTATGGGCATTTAAAGGAACTGCACTGGTTTAAAAGAGAGGGCTAGCTGCAAGAAGCAGCGTTGCACAGCAGCGGGGTTACCAGCTGCAGCTCAGGGATAGGTGAATTGATCTCAGCTGGGCTCTTCTGGGAAAAGAGAGAAAGAGCGATCACCCCATGGTGTTTCTTAGGAAATTTATCCTTCCACAGTCATGTTGTGTGGTTTGATCACAGCACCGATGTATTGGCGTTGCTCTGCCATCCAAACAGTGATTGAGTCCCAAGCCTGGTTGAAATGGTTGTTAGTTATTTGCAGCATTTACAGAACCAACAGCCACTGTGGCCCTGGTACCTTGGGTGTGCCAAGGGAGCGAAAAGCGAGCGATGCTGTGGCGAGCACGCAAGGAGAGGCTGGAAATGGAGGCATGGGGAAGGGATTTGCTCAAGCTGGTAAGTGGAGTTACTGGCAGAGTCCTGGTGAAACTTTAGACTGAGGGAGCAATCTTGGCTAACTCTTCAGATATGCAAATGGCTGCAGTAAAAACGAACATTTTCCAGAAACACATGGCATTTCTGTTAGTAGCTAGTCCAGAAAGAGCTCTGCTTAAATGTAGCACATTGGCTTTTGAAAGAAAATGATTATTTCCCTGTTATTATTAAAGTCAAATTACAACATATCATTGCAAGCTCTACTATGCTTGAGAGATTTTTCTTCTGCATAAGAATTCAGTTTATGAGTATTTGCATTCCCAGGATAACCTGTACAGGGTTCTTCTGGTGCATTTACTTGCATTTTTACTGCCTGGAGTTCTATATGTGTGGTTTTTGGGGGGTTTTTCACTCTTTCTTCTTAAGAAGAAGTGGTCAATTAAAAAAATTGAAATATTTTTTAAAATGAAATATTTACTCCTGAAATGTGAAGATTGTTACGTCCATCATTTTGCAATATGTAGTTATGGTTTGAAATTCTTTCCAATAACAAAACCTGATTAAAAGTAGTTTAAAGCTCCTTGGGGATAGGTAGAGAAATGTTTGGCTTTTTTTCCTTCTTTTTTTACAGCATGAGTCTCATGACCAAAATGCATGCAGGGCTTTTTTTCTGTACATCCTCCCCTAAAACACTGCCATCGGATGTAAACTGTGGGGCTCCGGCCCCGGTCTGCAGGAGAGGCTGCCTTCCTCTGCGGGCTCACCGCCGCGTGTCGTGCGTCAGTAAGGTCTGTCACGCCTTTTTAATGGGTGTTTTATGAGACAGGAAAAAATCAAATTGTTTCCTCTACACCAAAGCATTTCATCGTGAAATGAAACTGGGAGGAGTGTTCTTTATCAGAACGGATTTTATGACTTCCTTTAAAAACCAGGGTCATTGTCAGAACGTGTTTATCAGTAGATTTATATAGTCACAACTTACTCAGTGACCATCAGTGTCCATTTTACGTTGGAATACAGAACCAAATGAATGCTTAAAAATCATAATCACTGGGTATTAGTTAGGAATTTGCTCGTTATGTATTTTTGGTGAGCTTTTTGCAAGTAGGATGCATTGAGTGAAGAGTAAATAAGAGTTCTCATTCCCAGTGGTAATGTAAATTAATTTAAGGCAATTAAAAAAAAAAAAAAGCAGCATTTTGCCTGCCTGCTTTAGGCAAAAAATGTCAGCATAGAGACATAAGTAAGCAAGGGTTGGTTTTTATGGGGGTGCATCTGTTCCTTAGGATGGGGAACTGCATTTGCTTTTTCAAGTGTGCTGCAGACAAAGTCGATTCAGAGAGCTGTGTCGGGTTCTCGTCCTCAGTCCTCTCCCTTCTTTGAGGTGATCTCGGGAGATTTACGGTCGGACTTGGTGATCTTAAGGGTCTTTTCCAACCGAAATGATTCCACGCTTGTGTGAAAAAGTAGTTAGTTGATTTAGGATGATAAAGCAGCAAAAAAGGTTTATACCGCTGAAAAGAGGAGGGTGATTATGTCCAGGTTCAGCTCCTTGAAATGGCTTCCCCATAGGTTCAGGTTGCAGGGTATGGGCCATAAAGCCGATATGGGGCTTTCTGTATGTATATATGTATGTACAGCCTGTTCTGCAACGTGTAAGGGCAAGTGAGAGGAGGGGGATCTCTCCTGTTCTGCAGACGTAAACTCCCAATGTCACCTCACTTTCTCACCAGTAACTGATTGTGCATTACAGTCAAAATAGTTAAAATGCTACAAAAGGTAAAAGCGTTGGCTTTAATAAGACCAGGATATAAACACACAGAAGAAGTGCCCAGGGCTGAAACTTGGTGGCCCCTGGGGGGTTTCTCTGGCCAGGTGGAGTGGGGAAGCCAAGAGGCAGTAAGGTACTGTTGCCATGTGAACGTGTCATTAAAAAACAGGTGACTGGAAATATACCATTGTCACAGGTGCTACGACTTTTCTGTCCGTTTTGGTACCAAACGTCTCTTCTGTACAATGGTAAACAATACTGATGGATTTTCAGTTAATCATAGCAAGTAATGGATAAACCATTGCAATATAAAATAGAAAACCTGGGTTGGTTTTTTTTTTCGTTTTGGAGCCTGATCTGTAGTACATCCTGGTTACGCAGGCGTGCGGCAGACTTTATAGGGTCAGTCCCTCGGCAGATGTGCTTCACATTTCTGAACGGTTCCTGCACGTTTAATTTTAGAAGTAATTTCAAGGTTAGTAGGCTTTATGTCCAGCTGGCCGCACTTGTGCCTTCTTGTAGGTCTTGCCCTAGGTGTTCTCGTGTATTTTCTTTTTCTGACAAATTTCCTTGTGTAGCAAAATCACACACAAAGTTCGGCTGTTTAAATTCTTTAATGAAGAGCAGTTTTGTACACAATTATTGACATAGTTTTTAATTTTCTTTTCTCTTTTCACACTCATGTCAAGCAGACCTAAGTCTGTGCCGTGCACCAGGTACGTGGAGCTGCTGGTGGGTGTCATTACAAAATCCAGGAGATTCAGGAAACGTGCGTTCATTATATACAGCAGAAATTGGTTTAATACACTCTTCTTTCCATGGCTATTTATTTACTTTTGCAGTTTTACATCAAAGCACCTCTTAGTGGAAGAATTAAGAGTCTGATAGATTTCTTTTAATTATTTTTTTCCAAGGGAAGGAAGTAATTCAGTTATAATAACTGATCTATTGAGACAAAGAACCAGCTTCAGCACTGTGGCCATTCATCCTGTAAGAACTTATTAGGGCCAGTTAACCTCTTTTTCTTTGATTACAGTATTGTGCAGGGGGCTATTAGCAATAACAAGATGATGTCCCTTCTCTCATAAATCCATGAATTAAGCGGTGGAAGAAGGACAGCAATTTGAAATGGGTAAAACCACGTTTTCATTTCCATCAGGAGAGCACTCGTGACATTTCCCACCCGTGCCTGCTCCCCAGCTGTCGAATTGCACCTCAGAGTAGTTTTGGATCCAGTGCAAACCTGATGTCTTTGCATGGAAACTGAACTGGAAGATGCTATCTGGTCCCTGTTGGGTGTTCAGGGTAAAAGCTAGTCCAAAGTGGAGCCTATAGAGTCCATACTATGTGGGTGCCAGCCTCTCAGAAGAGCTGGTTCCCCCGCCACCGCCTCTCCTGCTGCCTTCCAGCATAGACGGAGCCTCAGCTGTGGTTTAGCAGAAATCCCTGACCCTCAACTGTGACTTTGTGAGCCCTTAATATGGCCAAGAATAGTCTAAATGTGGCCACTGACTAGTTCTTGAAGTGTTTATGTGTCCCAGTTTCATACATCTCCATCCTGCCTTCACGAGGGAGGCTGCAGCAGCCGCAGGCTCATTACCCACGAGGTAGCCCGGGCACGGGGAGCTGGACGCGGCCCAGCTCGTTCAGATAACAGCAGCAAAGCTGAAAGCAGATAACATTGCTGTTCCGCTTTCCCTTTGTGCACTACATCCGATGGAATAATTGGAATGGTATTGCCTGAAGGGGGAGGAAGCCGTGAATATGCCAATAATGTGCTATGGGAGGAAAAAGGAAATCTAAACCGGAGGGGCTGGCCAACGTGGAAAATATTTCTAATAATTAGCTAACAAGTAGAGCATTTCGAGTACTAGTTTTCAGGTGTGGTGTGTTTGACAGAGTTGTTTTTAAAAGATCACATGAGCATCCTGAAATTCTGATGGTAGAATAGCACCACAGGCACACGTGCAAACTGTCTGTTACCTTGCCGCCGTGAATTACGCCAAGAGCAGCGGGGGTCATTTTTCTCCCATGATTAAAAGCCGGGTACCACATCAGTGCACCAAACCGATGGGCACCCGTAGCCTTTGCCTCTTAGACTTTCCCAGCCCGATGTTGGTAAAATGAGAATATTGTCCTTTTGCCAGTGAAGGGTTCAAGTTGTAGAAGTCATTCATGGTTATTTGAGTCCAACTTCTTGCAGGTATTTGTGCGCTCCACAAAACATTTTGATAAAATAGCTGCAATCCTGTAGGAAGTATATGTACCATGGGTAAAAGTAATTTCTAGTGGCAAGTTAAGAAAGTCCTACTTTGTCGATGTTCTGCCGAACTTGTCCTGTTGGTGGGGTGCTGGGTGTCCTGCGATGATGGGGTTCAGCAGTTGAACGTCACCTGGATTTGTTTGGTAGTTCAGACACTGTTCTGTTGCTCCAGTTATTGCATAAGCAATAGAAAAATTCCTGCATGAAGCAGAGAAAGGACTGAAGTATTTTGCTTTGTTTTTAACTTATTTTTGTTATCTTTTAACTTTGTTAGAAGCAGACAGATAAATCAAACGCCTTTCCTCGTCTATCGATCCAGAATTGAAATGGTATTGCGACAGTTTTAATGTCTCCTCTCGGCAACATTTATTTAACCTCAGTCTCCCCCTCTCAGCCCCTGACTGCCGTGGAGCCGCTGTTTTAGGAGTGATTCATTTTCTGTCGGCTGTTTTGCTGAATGATTTCTTCCGAATGCTGTTCAAGACAGTGTGCTATATCTCAGCGGTACAGACTTTGTGCGATGCCAAATCAAGCAAGGACTTTTTCTTGATCCCTTAGAAAAATAGAAGCTCAGAAAAACTGATATATCAGCAGTGGTTGAAAAGATAGATCTGTTTTATATATGTCTGGTGTGCAACAACGTCATTTTTTTCCATGTTTTTAGCGTGTCAATCGCTGAATATGCTTTTTTTTTTTTTTAGGTGAGATTAATGTGAAACTGTGTAGGAATAGATCTGCAAAGAATATTCCAGAGTATAGTTACTTTTTAAAAATAAATATACATTAGAAAGAAGAGACTTGTTTTGCATGTTACTTGTTACACCGTGCTTAAAAGCTCGAAGTAATAAAGCTGCTCCCTTATTGGCATTAAAACTAATTGTAGTGTAATTACTCATTAACACAACTCTGCACTGCTGCGCGTTCTGCTCGCGCGGCTGTGCACAAATCGCTTTGTAATGGCACTTGGGGCATTTTGAGGAAGAATGGGGAAAAAAGGAAAGGAAATAACCTAGGCTTTTAAATACGTTCTGCAGCTATCAACAGTACCGAATTGCCACCAAGCTGGTATTTAATTGCAGCTTTCAGTGGGTGAGTTTTCGTGCCTATTCATTGCTTGCCTTACTTGTACGATTTACAAGTCCTTTGTGCTTCTGTTTGGTTCACAGTTTATTTTTCAGACGCCAGTGGTTTTTTGTTGTGTTTGACCGCTCTACCTATAATGCTGTCAGAAGGAATATTTCTGGTTTTGAGTCTTGGGTGAGGATAAAACTGGGTTTATGTTAATCTAGGAAATCTTGGCAGCTCTCCCAGACTCTTCATCTTGGTGCCTGCAGGTTCTTCAAGCCCTGTGTGCAGATTGCTTAAGGAAAAGATGAATTTTTTCATTATATAGGAAGACAAATATATGAGTATGTGGGATGTGTTTTAGAATAAGTAGATTAATTTTAAAAATTTATCAGGGGAATATTTTTCCTTAAATTTCAGCATTTTGTTTCAATTTCATTACTTTTAAAATATTTGTATTACATTTTAGCTAAACAGAATGATTTTTAAAGATGGGTAAGATGCAGCTTTTGTATCAAGACCATGTAATTTGAAGCAGATCACCTGCCAGTATTACCAAGACACATAAAAGAAACAAAAGTATTGATGTAAGGTGATGGGAGAGACATGGTTTGCATCTTGAGCTCTAAAAAGACGACTGCTGTTCCGGCGAATGGCAGGCTGATGCTATTCTTTGGGATTTTGTTCTTTGTAAGTTCATACATTCAGTATGAGTTCATTCATCTCCTTTAGTTTTCCTAAAACTTTAAAATGAACAACTGAAATGTTGGTTATAAGGAATTTCTGTATCAAAGTAGCAGCTGCCTGTTGTGCTGGATATGAAGTGTCTTCATGTTCTTTTTTCACATGTTAAGTAGTTTAAATAAATGTGTGAAGCAATCAAGCAGAGAATTCACGGGGATGGTTCAGAAGATGTTGCTTCAGAAGGCTGATGCAGCTGTAAAACACAAGTTTGTTTTTATAACAGCTTCCCTACAGATTACTCTGCAAATTGTTTCATGGTTTTAAATAATATTATTAATGTAATTAGTTAATAGAAGGGTAGGAAATTAAAGCTCTCTTCAAGGGGAAAATATTCAATTGAAGTGTAAAGTGAACAGAAATTTCAAATTTGAAATGAAATGCAAGTCAAGCAAGTGAGCACTCTGGGAAAGATGCCGAAAACTGCCGGCACCAAGGAGGTGTTCAGCAGAGTCCTGCACTGTGTTCCTCAGCGGCAACGCGCTGGGGAAGGGGTAAAGGTGGGTGCAGTGAGTCAGGCTCCCGTCCAAGGGAACAATTAACATGGGATCAGATTTAAACACGGGATTGGCCTGGCTGATGTGACCAGACCACAAATGGATACTGAAGTGGCACTCCAGTTGTCACCAAGGAGCACAGAAATGATAGTTGGGAAGATCTGCTGACCCCGATGCAGGGCTCCGCATGTGTCAGTGCTGAATTTGGAGGTTCCCACCAGCCCACGTCTCCAGCCTGGCAGGTCCCTCTGTCTGCCAGTGTACCCGTCCAGTCCAGATTTGGCTTTCTAATTCCACCTCTGCATGCCTGGATGGCATTTCTGTATGTTGTTTGCTTACCCATTTTTATCTCCATTTTTGCTTCTTTTACACCTTGTGTGCTCCAGCGTGGCCAGGAGCTCCTTGTTGAGCCAAGCTGATTTCTTGCTGTGCTCATTTGTTTTCTTGCATGTAGGAAAATGGATCATGCTGGGATTGTGAGCGGTTTGTCCCTGAAGATGGGTGAGGTCTCCTGATGTCAGTTGCCCGAAAGGACAGCCATCCATGGGACCACACGTGTCCTGTGACCATGTTTCTTCTCCTGTGCTTCAGTGTCTTGATCACACCAAATGCCTTCCTCTGATTCTTCAAGATCTTAAATTCTTCCATTTGACGGTCACTTCAGCTAAGGATGCCACTGACTGTCAAATCTCTGAACAAGTTTTCTTTATTTACAAATAGCAAATGCAGGAGAGGATCTCTCCTGCGGGGTCATCCAGCACTGGTGTCCAAGAGGTGTCCCTAGTACCCCTCAGTGGTCACTGTGCTGAGAAGTGGTGATGGTTTAGATTGGCATCAGGTTATAGTGGTAACTGCAAATGCTGGTAACTTCAGCTAGAACCTTTTCTGCCCCGAGACGCTGCTGTCACCCCTCGGGGTATTGTACCATACCATCGAGCACGGGGCGAAGCTGTGCGATGAAACACCAGTGCGGCCCTGGGGGCATGGGGCCCTGGCTGAGCCCAGAAGAAGAGCTAAAAGGTGGTGCATTCCTGCGAGAAATGTAATTACGGGAACATAAAAATAGTTCAGATTTTGCAGTGAATGAGAAATTAATGGTGTAGTCTATTGCTCGGGACGAGGGTGCTGGAGAATGCTCAGTTGTGATCTGTGGCTGTTACTGTGTGAGAAAGATAATTAGGAAGATGTTCTTGTGTACTTGTCTTTCTGTGATCTGTGTTTTCAATAGTAAAATTTGTACATTCCTAGCTCTGGAGTCTTGCAGACTCCTGTAAAAATACAATTATTGAAGTAAAAGGTCTTGATTTTAGTATGCCAGCCAGCAGCACCATGCAATGGAGGTGTAATTCAGTTGGCGATGGTGTTTGCACCAGTACATGTCGGGGGAGTGAAGCTTGCCCAGTTGGCAGGATGGGCAGTACCTGAGAGATGTGATCCAGAGCTTCAGGGAAGGTGAAAGGTTCGCTGGAGCGGTACCAGGCACACCAGCGGGAAGGGAGGGAGGACATCGCCGGTGTCCCCGTGGAGCTGGGCCTCAGTGGTGGTGGTTGTGGGTCTCCAGAAATACACCCTTGTCTGTGCACGGTAGTGTTTCACAGGAAACAAGGAGGTGTCTCATAGGTCTGCCCACGTACTTTTATTTCATTGTGCAAGTCTGGAAAAAAGCCATTATTTTGTTCTTCCACCACTATCAGTAGTTGCCTACGAAATATAAATGAAAAAAAATGAGAGTTCTGCAAATTCAAGACCTACATGCGAGCTGTTGCTTTGGCTGACAAGGGTTTTTTAGAATTTAAAATCCAGTTGTTGATGGTGGTAGACTTCTCAGTGCAGCTGAGACGTTCTCAGTGTGTCTGCCCAAAGGCTCTCTCTGCGTCGGGTTGTCGGTAACGTTTTCTGGGTTAGTCCGGGTTTTTGCGGGCTGTTTTCTCCTTGTCTGTCAAGACCCAAGTCCTCGTATGCTGGTAGTACATTAGGTGGAAATGCTGCAGCTCTCAACAAAAGCTGTATCAGTCCTGAACTCTTTCTGGGGACAATCTGACCCATTTTAGTTAGTTTCCATAATTTAATAAATGCATAAAGGTATTTGGCAGCATAGATTCCTGCATGGAAAATGTCATTGAGTGGCTCAAGCTTGGTAAATAGTTAAGAATCCAGAAAAAATCAGGATATCCCAAGCTTTAGGGTTTTGTTACTAATTGTGCTTCCTGTAATGCTCTGTGGTAATTGGGGTCCAGCTGCTCAGAATATGACCGTTAGATTTACTGGATGGATTGCTTTAATAGGATTTGGAGAACAGCTATTTGTACGTTACGGCTTGTGCTGTTAACTCACCAACCTTTTAATGCAATAATCCTGGAGATTTATCCCAGCTTTAAAGCAGTCATACAGGAAGACGTACATGACCGAGCACAAAAAAAGTTTGTAAAGTGTTCATATAATATGAAGCAAGAGTTTATGCTCGGTAATATCTTTGTAAAATGATGTCATACATGTTATGAGGGTGAGGAAACACATTGATGGGAAGAAAACAGTGACCGTAGTGGAAGTTAGGAAAACAGTCTCTGTTTCCACTGCCGTACCAAGTTGGTCACTGCTTCTTACCACCACCAGTAGTAGAACCCAACCAGCTCAGAAAGCAGTTGCCATGTGAACTGACTTCAGTCTTTAATTAATTGCAGAACCTAGATGAGTTTGTACTTCTTAAATGAATTTTGGGTAATCTGTCTGTCACTTTTTGTGATGGAGAATGGTATAAATTAATTCTACGTGTTAATGGAATAAAGCAGAAAAATTGATCTGGATGTATTTCTTTAATTAATAATACAATTGGGGGGTTTTATTGGTAAATATTTGGTATTATATCTGGTGTACAAAAAAATGAAAATATTGTTTGCCGCTGGTATGTCCTCTTACGAGGTCATACTTTATCCTCGGTTTTCACCCTTCCCTTTCCCTTGCCACTTCCATTACAATGGAGATTTGGTCTGCTTGCTCGACAGTGACGTGTCCTGTAATATTTCCCATTAGTTCCCAGTAGTTACCTTTGCCCGCATGTCAGCCTTCAGTTTAATGGCCTTTTTTGTGTGTGTTCATTTTCTTTTGTTTCCCATCGTGGTTTTGTTTATTTTCTTTTGTGTTTTTTTTCCCTGTTTTCTTTTCTTTAAAACCGTGGTGATGTTTGCCCTTCATATTCCCCAATGTTTGCACATGCCAAGATGTTGCCATCCCAACATTACCTCCCACTTCACTGACCAGTGCCACTAATGACCATCTAGCACCAGCTACAACAGGACCATTGCCTTCAGCCCCGCGGGACGTCGTGGCCACCCTCGTCTCCACTCGCTTCATCAGGCTGACGTGGCGGACACCCGTATCCGACCCTCAAGGAGACAACATCACCTACTCAATCTTCTACACCAAGGAAGGTATAAACAGGTAAAGATCTCAACGTCTCAAACGGGTCTTGCTCTTTCATGACACTTCTTGGAAAGTGAAGAACCTTAAATCTTGAAGGTAGGTGTTGGTGAAGTGTCGATTCTTTCCTAGTCATCCCAGTAAATAGAAATGTCATGAATGTGAAGCATTTGTGAGTTTTTGATATATTATCACAATGATTTTGTTCAATCTACCCCTTTTTCTTACTGATGGGATCTGCTGCTCAGAATTACGGTTTCAAACTGTTGTGATAAGTTTGAAGAGGTTGGATATAGCAATCATTTTGAGCAGTCCTTAATTAATTGCTTTAATTAGGTTGATTATCAGATTTATTACTCAAGAAAATTATCTGTCAACTGACTGGAACATGAGACTCAAAGTTAAGAAACTCATTTGCAAAGAATATAAAATACACTAATACTTAGGGTAAATTGCTGCTCTTTCTTAATTCTGTGGATAGACATCTTCTCCAGGCTCATGAAGATTAATTGAGCCAATTAGTAAAATTTTTTCTACTACTTACTTACTTTAGTACAATTCATTCTTATTGGAGATATTTTAAGTGAGGCAGGGAAAGAAGATGGGGTCCTGCCAGCCATTCTTGCCTCTCCTTCGTCACATTCCTGGCCGTAACCGCTCTGCCCACTGGGTTTTTAGAAAGCAATTTTCTGGGGAATTTGCTTCATTCCTCTCCCTGTACTGCTTTTGAGGAGACAAAATGCATCCCCTTCCACTACAAACAAGAATATAGAAATATAGAAAATAGTCCTCTTGGGCTACAAAGGGTAGGAGGCGTCTCATCGCTTGTGGTCGATAAATTAGGAAATTACAGAACAGTCGCAGAAAGTGCTGTTTGCAGTTCTCGCAGAGCAACCCTCTGAGCCTGGGTTAATACAGGCCCCAGAAAGTTTACCCAGCAAAGTGCTTGAGCTGATGCTTATATGTAAGCAGGTGTTTTCCTTGACTGCAGTGAGATCTTTGTTTGCTTAAGAGTCTTTCTGGAGCAGGGTTCAAAGTAAGCTCTCAAAGCCTTTCATTAGCATGTATTCACTCTTTTCTCAGCTTCCCCACTCCTGTGCTTTTTGGGAGGTTTTTTGTTATGCCTCATAAAGATAGTTGGTGTCACACATGTCCCAGATTGGCAGGAAAATCGTATGAAATCCTTACAGTGAGCCTGGATTTAGGGAATGAAAGCAATAAAATTTAAAAAAAAAAAAAAAAGGAAAAGAAAAAAAGTGCTGTTTACCACTTGGATGTTGCGCTGTACTTCTTGACCAGTTAGTTGGGTCTTGTAGAAACGTTGCTTGGTTACTGAATAAAAAAGTAGATGAATGTGTCACACACACAGAAATCAGAACAATTTGAAGTCAAGCTTGGATATGCGACCCTCCTTTCTTTCTTTCTGTTATAAAACACTGCTTAAATGATAGCTCTGTAGTTCTTGAATTATATATGATCATATCTTTGCTGTGGTTTAAGTGCATACGTACATCTCTTCATACTATAATATTTTTGCCTACCTGTACCATTTTCCTTGCATGCGTTAGTGGATCCTTTTAGTAACCTAAGCGTTGTCTCTTCCTCACTTGTATTTGAGCGGTGATCAGACAAGGAATTTGATGTATTTACCTTTTAGATCAGGCTCGTGAAAAATGAAAAAAAGCTCGTTTAACATGGAACAGCTTAGCTAGATATTCTGATGTCTCTAAACCATCTTCAAAGGGTTGTAGAGAGTCATCTTCATATTGTGACTTGTAGGAGCACTGAAATCTCTGCAGCATGCAAGGTGTGGTTGCTGGGGTATCGGCTGCCTCAGCCACTGCTGACTTACCTTCCTTTTGTTTTATTTGTTCAGTGAAAGGAAATAACACACAGAAACATGGTAAGATGTTCCTTCATTTTGCCCTTTGAGCTTCTTCAGAGGATTGCAAGATGACTGGAACACGTTGGCCCCTAAGCTGAATGTTAGAGAAGATTTGTAAGCGGCAGCAAAGAAAGAATTACAGCAAAAATGCAAAACGCTGCCCAAGGTGGGGTTGATGGTATGTGGGGTCTGCTGAGACTGAAGAGCTGTAGGGCTTGGAGGTGGCTCCTTAACGGAGAAACTGAAACCATCCATGGAAGACGAGTGTTTCCAAGCATGGAAATTGGCCGTGAAGGTGGCTTGTTTCTGCTTGTTTTACTGGCCCCTGGTCACCAGCTGGTGGCACGTCTTTGTGTTGGCTTGATGGTGTCCAAGCTTTTATTGAGGGAATTACCCACGAATGAAGTGTCTTTTGGCTTTATTGTCACACCTCTGGAGGAACTTAAGTAAGCTGATGAGATAAAAATGACTGTCTTCCTTATAGATGGTAGAGTTACACGGTTGTTTCGCCCTTCCATCAGGTATTCCAGAGTGGAGACAGTTCCCCTGGAAAGGATATGAAAGTTCAGATGTGCTGGGGGGAAAAGGGAGGCTTAGTTCTGTGAAACAGAAGAACTTCAACTTTCAGGATTTGCACAAAAACAAAAGAAATAGTAAGCACATTGCTGGTGCAAAATGGTAAATTACACGTGACAGATATTCAAATAATATTAAATCCACGGTTCAACGTAGTGTGCTGCAAACACAGAAAATGGAATTTAATTGTGTGTAATCACCCTGTCAACGTGTCTCTGAGCTTGGTGCCAGGCTCTACAGCCGGCACGGCTGGCACAGGCAATAGTCGCTGTTTAATAATTCCCTGAAGGTTGTTTTTATATGTAAGTGTAGCTTTAAACTTCCCATTTCCAGATTAACGCTAGTTTCTGGGTTTGAACCGCAGGCTTTTCCCCTTAGGTACCCGATAGCTATTTTAAACTTGAACTCTCGTTTACAAAGCTCTTTAATTGGGGATTAAACTGGAATGAGTTAGAACAGTCATCATGTTCTGTAGGGGAATACAGTTATTCCTATAGACCATCTGGTTTGTTACCTATTATCCTACCTGAACACATCCCAGCTCGTAAAAGCTGCTCGAGGCTCCCGAAGACAGGCCATAAATGAGAGATTTAAGTGGCACTTAATTAGATTAATCTCAATGTATTTTTAACATACTGTTGTGAGGGAAGGCACAGCTCACAGTTATTACTGAAAATTGCAAGACTTTGATGTGTCTATTTATTTTTTGATAAATGTTGTTTTTCCATTAAAATAATTTGGATTTTTTTTTTGTAAATTTAAATAATAACTTTGGATTGCTGGAGGGTTTTCTTCGGGATAAAATCAGTGAGTGCTTTTACACTTGAGGCAGCAAATGCAATATATTTTGCATGTCAATGGGAGATGAATGTTATTCCACAGCTGTGAATCAGTTGGCACTTCTTCTGGGTTTTCAAATACCATCATTGTATGTAAGACACATCTTAAAGGAAATTATCCATTTGAAAATGCGTTTTCCAGCAAACATTTTGCACGAGCTATAACTGGCAAAGTTAGCGAGGGAAAATATTTATCTTTTTCCCTGTGCCACCCGGTTTCATTCTGTGGTGGGTATGACATTTCTTTAGTATGTGTCTCGCTCCTCTAGCAGCTTCTTTCTTGCAAAAAATACTTTATAAACATTAAAAGAAGAAAAATCTTTTGTAAACGTTTTCAATTCAAAGATGCTGTAATGATGCAGTGCATGTAATGGTGGAAGTTAAAAAAATCAGAAATAAATTAAGTGGCTTATGCAATGCCATTTTTAGCTCAACTTTCATGAAGAAGAATATTCTAGAAAATGGTTTGAAATAGATCAGGAGTTACCGTAAGTGTAGTGTTTCATTCTGTAAAGACACAGTGTAATACTGCAGAAATCAACAGGGATTTCAAAATGTTTTCGACCAAGTTATGCTAAATCAACTGTACTGGTTGATCTTAAAAGAAATAAATTAAAACTGGGAGTTTGCCATCATATTTCCGTGATATAAACTAAAGCATAATGGCTGGGAGGTAGGAAAGGGGAGACTGCAGAATAATTTTGCCGAGGCTTCTGCATTAAAAATGGTTTAATAGCAGCTAATCATGGGGACGAGAATCGTCTGCCCTCTGCTGTATTGCTGAGCACAGTCTAGCAGACAAAAGGGGAATAACTGTATTCAAAGCAGCCACGTTTTCCCTTTATTTTCTCAGCAGGGAAGTTTTTTGATTTCGTCTTTTGTAAAACTGCTTTTATTCGTATTTGCAGGGTGTAGGTAGCTCCTTTTCCGAAGGACAGTGTGTAGGTGTCGTTACGCAGACATGAAAGTTCATGTGACGAGGGCAATGTTTTGGAAATAAAGGTTGTAGTTAGTTGATGATTAATCTTTCCAGTCTTCCCCTCAGTCCTCAGCTTGATAAGAACCAGTCGAGTTTCCTGAACTGTGCTGAGCGCAAGAGCAGGGGCTGAAGCGATGGGGTTTATGGATGGAGAACCCTTCCAGTTGCCTTGGCACACGGCGTGCGTTCTCCTGAGAGCAGCACAGCCACGGGCAGACGTGGACTTTTGTTGACTCCACAACTTGTGTGGTAGCAGCGTAAATGCCCCAGCTGTCTGCCTGCCTGGATGTGAGTCGGAGCCCAGGGATGTTTTTAAAAAATATAAATATTAGGGAGGAACTAAGTAAAGTTTAGAGGTAGAATGCATTAAAACAGCTTCTTTGAAAAAATACCCAAAAAGCAGCCTTGCAATATTAACAAAAATGCCTTAAATCTCTCCAGACTTTGTGTACGCTCCTTAAATATGTGTTCTTCTGGCTTCATAGCAGGAGGATAAACTGTCACTATGAATTACCGCATGCTGTTACAAGAATAACAGAGAAACTACTTAGAATTTAGTGATGTCGACTATAATTTATTCTTCTACTTCAGCGCAATTTTTTTTTATTTTTCAAAGGGAAGTTACAAAATTAGAAGCTGTTTGTCACCAGCAATTTTGGCATCTTCTTGTTTTATTGTGTAGTGGGCGCAGTATAAATAACCACATCATTAACACATTAGATGTATTCAGATGGGATACATCTTAGTAGCAACTATTCCTTTATTTACCCCCCAAAACCCCTCTGACTAATCAGTTCTGCACCCAAACCTTTTGTTTCCTAAAGAGAACGCATTGAAAATACAAGTCGTCCTGGAGAGACACAAGTGATGATCCAAAACCTGATGCCAGAAACAGTTTATGTCTTTCGGGTTGTGGCTCAGAACAAGCACGGCCCGGGTGAGAGCTCAGCACCACTGAAGGTGGCAACACAGCCTGAGGGTAAGCTGGGAAGATTTTGAGTCTTCTTGACTTTGGGATCGATTTTTTTGTTGGTTTGTTTTCCTCATTTGTGACCTTTCCCAGAATAACTTGATACTCTTGCCAGACCATAGTTTCAAAATGATTTTCCAAGTTACCATGTTGGTATGCTTTTCTGATTTATGCTCACCATTAAGAAGAATGGATGACATTCCTTGTTCAGTTCTCTAAAGTTATAAAATAAATACTTTTAAATTGCCATTAACTGAAAGAGGGGAAAAAAAAACTTTAAGAAAATGTGAAGTGTGTGATTTGTTGGGATCATTCAGGACAAAAGGGATCTGGCGTAGGAAGCAGGATCTCCTTCGGAAATTTGGTCCCACCTTTACACCCCCCAATGAATCCATGTGAAATGCTGAAATGTGGAAAAATGCCCATCTTTGAATTGGAGTCGATTAACGGTGAAGTCGATGCTAAAATAATTAGCTGCTGATAATGTTAATGGTGAGGCTTGGTGGCTAGCAGAGTTTCATGCTCACATTTCAGTTCAGCTTCCTGGGCCAGCACCCAATATCCGAGCGTATGCCAGCTCACCCACCTCCGTCACCGTCACCTGGGAAACGCCGTTGTCCGGCAATGGAGAAATCCAGAACTACAAGCTCTACTACATGGAGAAGGGACAGGACACTGAGCAGGTACAGAGCCCATCTCTTCCTGCGCAATACACAATGCCATTCAGAGCTTTTTTTTTCTTTTGTTATGTTTTTTACCTTAAATTTCTAGAAACACCTTGCCAAGTGTTCATGTTTTTGATAGACTGAATCCTTCAGGCTAAAAACCAGAAATATTTAAAATTAAAAATCCAGCATGAAATGTATAGATCTTAGAATTAAGCCGGTATTTTTTGTGATGGCTTATTTGGCTTTTCCTGCATCAAGTTGCATTTAGGCATGTCCATCCGAGCACAAGAGGAACTCTCAGATAATGGCTATATCCTCACGGAACAGCTCTGCTTCGGGTGGTGTAAGGGACGCCTGCGTAGTTTCTCTAGGTTGGCTGGTTTTGTTTTAGTAGAGTAGGCGAATTTCTGATTTTAGCATGATCCTGAATCTGCACTGTTTGTACTCCTTGAGTTCTTTGATCCAGTGATTGATTTTTTAATAGTGGTGAGTGTTTGATTAAATTTTCTTATGATTCTACTGGAAGAATCCAGTGTGTTCTGTACAAGTATAGGCTGCCACCTGAGAATACTCACAACTCTGGGAGGATTACTCCCAGTCATTTAATTTCCCATCTAATTGCATGGGAATATGAATCCAGCTATTAAAAAGAAAACAAGCTAGGGGAAGAAGATTTTTGTCAGCATTTAAAATAATGGTTTACATCAGTTTTTAAACAAGAGTGTTGTATTCATCAGATAAAATTACCTTTTCTGCTTCTGCATCCCACTATTCAAAATACCGTAATAATTTTTACTAATAGGGAGGCTTGTCAGAGCCCTTTTCACTTGCAGAACCAGTGTCCATGGATTGGTTTAAATGGGATGGGTAGAACCTTCTCTTGCAAGCTCACTGTTAGCACTGTACACGTCCCAGCTATACATGAACTGTGGGTTTGACCTGCAGGTGCTACAGAACGGCGTCATTCCTGCTTTTGGCTTTGAGTGTGACTGTACTGAGAGTCTTAAGACATTTATGATAGTTGCAGACCTAATTCTGACCTTGGCTTGGATGTGTGTTTGTTTCTGAACAGGATGTTGATGTAGGAGGACTCTCCTACACCATTAACGGATTAAAGAAATACACAGAGTATACTTTCCGAGTGGTAGCTTACAATAAACACGGACCTGGAGTCTCAACCCAAGATGTTGTTGTACGAACGCTGTCAGATGGTAAGCTGCTTTATTCCATTTTTTTTCCCCCAGGAATTATGTGGTAATTTCCTTTAAGTGAATTTTTAACCAGAAAGACTTCTATGTTTTTGTTCATTGTTGCCCTGTTTTATTAATAATGTCATTGTTGCGTATGGCCGTGCATGCTGAAAGTTCCCCCGGAGGCTTTCCAAATTAGGTGAAGGAAAATTACTATACCTGATTCTGATTACAAAACAACGGTGGCCTTCATTTCAACATCAGTAGTTTATTTCATGGGTTATTGAGTCCTCAAAATATTAAGAGTGGACAGAAACACAATTATATTGAAGGCAACAGCTCCAAATTATTTTTTAGCTTCTATAATATTGTTACATATGTGCAGACTTTTGCTTTTGGAGTGTTTTTATTTTAATTGTGGCCATATGGGAAAATGCTGCATGTCCTTGTTTGGACTCCAGCACAGATACTATTAAATTAATTGCATATAATAATGAAAGCAGGAAGTGGTAATGGTATTTTCTATAAGGCAAATAAAGAGGTAATGTGAGCAAATATAGTTACATGAACAATTGTAGAATGATCAGAGTTAATGTTAACTTTTATTTTTTATAGAGAAGTTTATTTATATATAAGAACAGCCAGACCAAAAATGAGCCTAGCCTGGAATCCTCTGTCCAGGCATGACCAAGAGCGGAATAGATGAGCACAGAGGAATGTTGTCCCAGAGTCTCCCGGTGTCCAAAAGTTTGTTTTTCTGGGACTTCTTGGCTCTGCAGTGGTCTCTGTGTAGTTACTAATTCAGTTTCTCCTCCATTAAACTCTGTCAGCATCCTCATTAACCCACATCAGCTTTTACCATCTGCAACATCAAGTGGACAAAGATTCTACAAATATATTTTCTGTGAAAGATTACCCCTTTGTGTCTCTTTTGCACCCACTGTACATTAGTGCCGTGTCTCCACCAGCCTTCTCCCCATTTTACAGCCCTTTGCCGTCCCTCATTCACCTCTTTTTCAGATCCCAAAGTCACACAAGCAGTCAGCTGTTTCTTTTGTGGAAGCTGTTTCAACCTTCAGTGGCCTTTTCCAAACTTCTTTCTAGGTTTCTTTTCTCCTCCATGCTTTTACAAATGGAGGTAGAGGAACTAAAATTGTATCCAAGATGCAAGTGTGTAATTACCAGCGTCTGATTGACTTTTTTGGCCCATTCTGAGCACTGAGGTGACATTTTTGGGGGTAGGCTGATCTTGGTGGAATTGAGGTAGGATCATTTTTCCCACGTGTGTAACTTTATCTACCATGAATTTCATCTGTCGCTTTAAAATCCAGGCGCAAAATGTCCTGAGGTCTTCCTGCAGTTCTTTGCCATCACATCTTCTCTGTACTAACATTTGTCACATCGCTGCTCATCCCCGTTTCATCACTTCCCAATGTGTTGAGGGGTCTGGGCACATACCACGGTGGAGCTCCACAGGTCCTCTCTCACCACGGATGTTCCTGCCTTCTCTTTCCTTTCTTTTAACCAGTTGTTACTCAGGCAAGGGCTTCCCCTCGTTGCTTTAAGAGCTCTCCAGCAGGTTTCTGATGCAGGATTTCCCTTTAGAAAGTGAAAAATGCACATTATTCCTCCATGTATCTATTAGCAGAAGAATTTCATGCTTTATTATAGCTGCAGTTTATTTGCCTGACACAGGTTTCTGAATTACTACTTGAAGTTTCTGGTAGTTTCTCCAGCAGAACCCCTTTTAAATACTGGCATCACATTTCCCATCTCCCAGTATCAAGGCAACCTGTGAGCGGTTGCAGCCTATTATAAGTCATGCAACCATTCCCAAGTTCCTTGAGAAATCCTGGATGAATAGCTTCCAGCTCCGTACTTGTTTGAGGAAGAGTTTATTAGTAGTTGTAATGTCATTTTCCAGTTTTCCTGAAGTTCCTTCTGGCCCAGCTCATGGTTTTGGTATTTAACCTGCTGACATTTATTTTCTACACCTTTCTGAAGGATGTCATCTTGCTGCTTAGAATCTTACAGCTCTGCTGCGTAACCATGCTGCTCTCCCCATCAGTCTCTGAAACCGTTCCAGATGAAAGATGCACATTTTCTTCTCCTTTTCTTCTTGTGGTGTCTGTAAGCAGTCTCCATGTTTCCTGCAGGAATTTCATTCTAAGCTTCCTTTAGCTTGTATTTAACAAGCTTCCACATTTTGGTGTCGGTTTTTGCTCCTAATCTAAACCTGTTACGGTGGTTAGTTGCAGGATAGCTCTTCAGGTTTTCCAGTGTGAACCAAGGCTTACATGCTGGAGTACCAGCCCATAGGAAATGTATTTATCGACTGGCCTGGTTACGTTCTTCATCTGACCTGAGTCTAAGCTTACTTTGACATAAAATGAACTGTGCACACACGGTGAGATACATGTATATGGATATATTTACATGCGTGTATCCTTCCCTGTGTCCTACTGATCGTCTTCCCCTCCCCAAATTTGCAATAGATGCATTAGTTATTAATCTTTGTGAAACCCATGGCTTTTTTTAAAGTTGTTCTGAAAGTAGGTACCAACTGTGTAAAACAAACAAACAGCAAAAGAAAAAAGCCTGGCCTTCTTTCATTTCCTCCTCTTAACCCATGTTCTTGCACTTACCCCTAGGTCTGGTAATTTCAGTTGGCAAGAGAGAAGGAAAAAACGAATCAGTCCTTGGTGTCTCCATTTCAGTTGTGGGCTACTGGGAGAGGGGCATCTATTTAAGCACACCCCGGTGTACCTTTCACTTATCGCAGGGCCACTTTCACTTTATGCCCTCAGGAGTGTTTTCTTTAGGTATTGTTGTGACCGGTGTGAGTTATTTGTAAAATCCATTATTCAGGCCGGAACAATCTTTAGCCCTGTTGTGCTCCTTCCCTGTCCTTGTGCTCAGCCAGAGCCTCACCTCCTGCCAGGGAACCCTTATCTCTGCCGTCGAGATAACGTTTGGGAGTCTGAAGGGCTGCGACAAGGATTTCCTCAGTCTCAGGGTCTTTCTTAGACTTTTTGTCCAATGGTCTAATGGATGAGTAAAGAACTGGCAAAGAGGGGAGGTCTGAAAGCAGGAGCTGTGTCTGTGATGCACTTCACCTCTTCAGTAACACAGGGACGTGTCGACTCGAGGTCTTCCTGTTACAGAAAATCATGATGACAAAAACCATGGCTAGAATTTCAAATGTGGGTTCCCAGAATCAAGCACATACATCAAAGATTTGATTTTGAAAAGTACTGAAAGTGCTCTTCTTTCTTAGAGTTTATGGGAAGTACCTTTAAGTATAAGACACTTTTTTAATTGAGATGCCTGTGATAAGTAAAGACCTGATTAAAAAGTGATGGAAATACATAAACCTCCTAACCTAGTTGCTGTACGTCATAAAGTACCTCTGGCAGAATTTTGTAGTTATTTTCTATAGTGTCTCCAACCAGAATGTTTTGTAATTCCATAATGAATGACAGCAGAGAGTAGTTGTGTATGGAAATCCAGTATTTGATACAGTATATGGAAATCTGGGAGTTGTAATTCCTTTAATGTCTCTAGTCCCCAGTGCTCCACCGCAGAATCTCACACTGGAGGTACGGAATTCCAAGGTAAGCCGTGGAGAATGTCCTGGCGGTAATGGGTGAGTGAAAGGTTGGGGGGGTCTTAGATCAACCAAAATGCAGAGCTGCTTTGGGTCTCTGCTCCACTCTGCCGCTTCCCAGCTATTTGCAAGTGAGGTGCCCAGCAGGAGAATATCTGACCATGGGGCTTGAAGCATTAGAAGCTCCGGTCTGGTTGTGGATCGTACGTAACGTAATGCAGCCAAGCCAGTGGCAGTGTACCAAAGCAGGGAGGCTAATTATGAAAGGTGTTTAATCAGGCACAAAAGCCTGAAGCTCCAGAGCCTGAATGTGTTCCCGTGGATTAACTATTGTTTACAGTGTGTGTGCACACATACGCACGTTTATAGTGTCCTGGGCACATTAAAAGAGAAAATTATACACTTAGTCATTATGACTTTAATGATTATGATTGGAGATGTTTTAAAAAGCCTTTTTTTCTAAATTATTTTCCAAATACCTTTTTCTGCTGCCTGTATGATTAAAATAACTTCCTGCACATAAACTACAGTTCAGATAGAGAATCTCTGTTTAGAGAGATTACCAGTTCTTAAGGATAGATCCTCAAGTAAACCATATCTAAGATAACCCAAAGAAAATGAAAGGGGAACTCAAGAGGCCACTTGTGAAATGGGAATCAGGTCTAATAAGATTGAAAAGCTTTGAGGTGAATTTCTGTAGGCACGTGTATGACCTGGGCTGCTGCTGAACCATAGGTTTTTACTTTTTACAGCCAGCCTGTGGTTCACTTTATGCAAATACAGTGGAGAGAGTCCAGAGGAG